>SKCR01040206.1:0-101950 GCA_019454045.1 Zanthoxylum bungeanum
TATAAGTTTCATCTTTGTTACCTCGTTTTGAGCCTTGTTTGTTACATTATATGTTTGAGATTGATTTATATTCAAAATATAAAGACCATTATTGCATCAGTAGAAATATCTTAAATCATCTTTATAAAAAAAAACACCCAGTGTTCGGAATACAAAATTGTACCCACATTGGGTCAACATGGATACAGAGATAATATTCCTAGTCAAACTAGGTACATAATAAACAATCTGAAAGTCTAGTACATGCCCCGAAGGCAGTTCTAAAACAAAAGTGCCAACGGCCAAAACGGCGACTGGTGCCCCATTTTCCAACGCGTAGATCAATCTCCCCCGAGGTCAGTCTCCTGCTAATCACAGATCCTGCACATCAGTACATATGTGAGTACCAAAACCAGAATAAAAAATCCAATTTTAAACTAGAAGTAGTCATGTTTATTTCAATAACAAACATACCTGAAGCCGGTGCCTTGCCCGCTTTAATCTCCTTCTGGAGCGCCTTGTACTCGCGGCAGTCACGCTTCCAGTGACCCCGCTTGCCGCACTGGAGGCAAACATCCTGAGATTTGTCCTTAGGCTTCCCAAAAGCCTTTGACGATTTGGCCTTCCCTTTCTTTTATGCTTCTTCTTCTTCACACCTCCAGTCGTCTTGAGCCAAGCCCTCGGTGTCTGAGATGTCGAAGCAAAGTGCGCCTCGCGCTTGTTGCCCTTAAGCAGCTCTTTCTCAGCTTCCTTGAGAAGGACAATAGTTCCGAGTATAGCAGTCTATTCATCAGTGTTCATCAAATTATAGTTTATGATGAACTGTCTCCAAGTGTTGGGGGAGAGATTGCAGGACCATATCTATGGTAATCTCAGACCAAAAGACTATCCCCATCTCAGCCATCTCATCTATGTCAGCAATCATCTGTGCCACAGGGACTCAACAGACAGCCTTCTGACAAACGTGAAGGAAGAGCTTCTTAAAACTCATATCTCCGCGACCTTCGGTTAGATCGGTGAAGATCTTGCAACCTCGCCAACATGTTATAGGGATCCAAGTCCCTGTTCTGTCGACGGAAATACTGAGTCATAGAAGCAAGCATAATAGACTGAGCAGTATCGCAATCATCGCTGTGAGTCTTCCAAAGCTCCAGCTCAAGTAACTGATCAGGTTTGGGCTTAGGCCAAGAGAGTGTCTGTATGTGTATAGCAGCCTCTCGGCTCAAGGACTATCCTTAGATTCATTTCCCAATCGGCAAAGTTCGTGCCCTTGAAGAACATTTTCGCCCATGATAATGTCTCGGACATTTCCTTTCCAGTCATCTTGACTACGATAGTCCAACATATCTAGTCAACGATATTTGGGTACAGTCTAACTGTTACAAGAAAATAACATTGTATTAGTCCAACTAATAAAATAATTTTGACGAAATAATTTGAAAGCGCGTAAAGCTAAGTATCTGAATGAAATTACAAATTCAATACTAGCCTCCCACTATTTTTCGGCGAGCCTCTAACCCTCTGTCGAGTACTCGGGAACCTAGTTTCCTAGTGGGTAGGCCCCGTTAAATAACACACAACCTTGACTTTGGCCAACAAGCTGTATGATATTTAACTAGGTAGATCTCTAAGATCAATTGGATCTCATCCAATTCCTAGATCCCGGTAGGTGGACCTCCAAGTCCGAAACATATATACAATATATATGCCAATATATCCAATATATTTTCCTAACCTTTTTCCTCTGAATCAACTAAGCCTTGGCTTTGGCACAACAAGCTTAATGATTCCAGTTAAGCGGGACCCATTGACATGGAAAGCTTCGTAATCAATGTCGATGGACAAGAAGGAGTGAGAAGTGATCTTGACTTGGCCACAAATCACGACTTGGACAAGACACCGATATGGAACAAAACTCTCATGATTCAAACACATCCGAATTGACAAAGGTCTTGACTTTGGCCAACAAACCAATGCCAACTTTGGATCTTGAGTAAGAATCACTCAACGGAAGGAAAAACGCTTAATATGTTTTTGAGGGTTTTTCGCGTAAATTGGCAACCAATTATATCTTGTTTTAATAGGTCTCATCATACACCCTTAAGCATGCTTTCTAAAACATCAAGGCGCAAAAAGTAAATTAATATGATATGCGGATGGATATATATCACAATTGTTCCTAGAAAAAAATCCTACTCACTTTCCTCTCCCCGGCTAGAACTATTCTAACTTCTACCCAATTACAAATACATAAATAAAAAACCTCATTTACATGAGGGGGAATTGGTGAGAAGAGAAATACAAAGAATAAGGAGATAAAAGGCTGGACACGCAGGTCCCAATTTAATAAATTCTAAATTTATTACAATTTCCCAAATTGCCCTCGCCCTTCTAATATCCATCCGATATACATTATTCATACACAACACATTCATGTATTCATACAAAGCATTTATTCAATCAATCTAATCCAATTAATTAATCTTTGATTAATGGTCATCCAATGTTCAAACAACGATTTGATTTGCGCGAGTGTCAAACTCGTTTAAGAATAAATACTCAAAGTACGTATTCTTGAATTATTCGAACTACACTTTAAATCCAATTTATTTGTATTCAATACTAATTCCAATTTAATTCCAAATTAAATATTTACACTTATTTATTTGCCTTAAAGACTTGGATTCCAAATCCAATCTTAATGGGTCTCAAAGGCCCAGTAACATCCAATGTCATTTTAATTAAAGTCCAATGGGCTTTTAATTGATTCTTAAGGCATGGGCTTTGGCCATAATGGATCAAACCCAAAATGCCAAGGCCCAATAGGAATCACCCTATTGCCAACAAATCAATTTAGGCCCATTAGGCCCAATTTATATTTTTAAAGGGGCAAGTGATGTATTTGGACTTTATGGAATTGGTTTTGGGCCCAATTGGATCCAATCCAAAATTCCAAAAAAAAAAACTTGGTCAAACCAAGCCCCCAAATACACACTTTTAGCCCAATAATAATTAATGCTTATTAACATAATTATAATATTCCAAATATCACAATTATTTAATTAAAGTGTATTAGCCATGATTAATTAATTAAACTCAATATTTCCAAAATACCAATTAACTAATTAATCATGCTTAATTCCATCAATTCATGCTCAACACAAATTGAAGCCAAAATACATCTTTCATGCTCAACATGCTCTTTGATTTTAAAACATAAACATTATTGACTTTGATTCTAATCCAATCAAACCAACAAATCAACATTTAAACATGCATTTAAACACATCATTTCATGTTACAAAAAAAATAAACATGCAGTCCACTGGCATTGTTGAACATTCGCCATGGTAAGGGAAAATAAAAAATTGATTCTAATCAATTTTTCTCAAATCTATATCATGCACAACTCTAAGTTAACATAATCTAAGCATGCTCAAAGCATCAATTGAAGAAATCATATTCAAAACATAAAAGCCCCAAATTTTAGCTCATGAACCCTAAAATTTTCATGCTTAAAATTGGCTCTGATACCATTTGAGTGTTCCTAGAACATGCCAAGGATCTAATAAGCAGAAAAGGTGTTCATAAATCATTATAAGTTGTGGAATTACTTACATTGAATGAATTATAGCTTTTAAAATTTTGAGAAGAAGATCTCCAAGATGTTTCCTTTGTGATTCCAAGCTTTGAGTTGTTTCCCTATCACCTTTGTTAATTCCTTGAAGTGCTAGCTAACTTGATTTTGCCACAAAATCAAAGAGAGGAAACATGAAGCTCACGCCCATTTCATGTGATGCTAGGGTTTGTGTTTTGTTCAAGTGTTACCAAAATGAGAGAGAGAGATGCTTTTGGTAAAAACCAATTTCCCTTTTCACCTAAACAAGGTGGTTGGGTAAATGGTTTCACCAAAACCATTCCAAGGTGGTTGGAAAGTAGATGTTTGGCATAAATGCCAACTACCCTCCCAACTACCACATGTGAAGTGGGCCCCACATTTGAATTCAAAATACAAATGTCTCTACGAACATTTACCACGGCTCAGATCCGTTTAATCCGATTTAAACGAACTTTCATCGCTAAATAATTAAATCTAATTTAATTAAATAACGATGCCTCGCGAATATATTACGAATGTCGTTTACGAATTAATTCTAAATTAATTTGTTCGTTCGTATTAAAGTCCGACTTTAATTTCGTAATGAAATCCATGCATATTAATATATCCGATATATTAATTTTAGCCCACACGAATAAATTAAATAGAAAAATCAAATTTAACTATTAAATTTATTTTACCGATTAATTCCAAATTAATCGCGTTCTCTCTCTTCCGAACACATTTAATCCCAGATTAAATAAAGCTTCAATTAATCCTAGATTAATTTTCTTTCTCTTAATTATTCCCAGATTAATTCTAATCGAGTCAACTGTCATCGTTGAATCTTTGGGAAGCGACCCAAGAGACCTCTGGATATGTTGGCAGTAAATTCGGTGGTTATCGGACTATCCGATAAAGTGAGTACCTCGTGCCACGTGCTTATCGATTTACAAGACATGGTTGGCTTCTAGCAAAACATATGCCTACCCAATTCTCCAGAAATATTCTTACTGGAATATATAATCTATCTCAGGCGTAGTATACGTAGTATTACGTATAGCGATCCAGTATCAGATGTCACGTGCAAGGCCTGGGGCTGAAATAGTGTCTGCCCCGTACGAAGTACATATCGGATATCAAGCAACTAGTCTCTTTGAATCGGATAACCATGACCTTGTCATATTATCCTGATGGTTGCAACACAATAGAGAACTAGTTCTGAATCCCTGCGTGATCATCATCTCCATATGTCTGAAGTGATACTTCCGTCTTGACATCACATCCAATACACTACGATTCTCAATAAACCCAATAGAGGCGTACACAGAACCTGTTAAAGCCCTGGACGACTAAAACCAAGTTTACCGATTGTCGCAAGTACTAAGCGATGCAAGTCTCAGGTTAAGACCAAATACACCTACCCTGAAGCGGACTCCAAGACATATATACATACTACCAATGGGATTCCGCGGGGTCTATCCAGAGCGAAGCTGTTTTCCATACCATCGGTAAAACACAACCTCTTATCGCACTTGCATAAGTATCCAATACTTAAACATATGAGAACTATACCGTTATGCCCTCACAACGTTCACAAGTGCAATACTAGTCTATTCCGCATTATCGATGTCCAGTCTCGATAATACTACGACTAGGGATATTTAATGATTAAACCTTATGGATTGATACTGTCTCATATCATCTCAATCCGGAACTAATCATAAGGACTTTTACCATTTATATATCAAAGTAAATAAAATACAAAACGGTAAAAGTCAATTTCATTACTACATAGTTAATTTTGTACAAAAACACAATGTCTTTTACAAACAGTGACGCTATGAGTCATAATTGTCTAACAACACTTGCATAAGTATCCAATACTTAAATATATGAGAAATATGTTGTTACGCTTCCATAACACGCACAAGTGCGATACTAGTCTATTCCGCATTATCCATGTCCAGTCTCGATAATACTACGACTAGGGATATTTAATGATTAAACCGTCGTGGATTGATACTGTCTCATATCATCTCAATCCGGAACTAATCATAATGACTTTTATCATTCACACATTTAAGTAATCTAATACGAAATGATAAAAGGTAATTTCCTTTGCTACATAATTAATTTGTACAAAAACACAATGTCTTTTACAAATAGTGACGCTATGGTTATAATTGTCCAACAATCTCCCACTTGGCCTATAGCCAGTCACTCAAGCATCTAACACCTGAACTATGTACATGTCGCTCAAAATTTTGCTGAGGAATAGCTTTCGTCAGCGGATCTGCAATGTTGTCATCTGATACGACCTTCTCCATCTTCACATCGCCACGATGTATGATCTCACGAATCAGATGGAAACGTCGAAGAACATGCTTGGATCGTTGATGAGATCGCGGTTCCTTAGCCTGTGCTATAGCCCCGTTATTGTCACAATACAATGGAACAGACTCAGCTGCTAACGGAACTACTCCTAATCCAATTAGGAATTTTCGGATCCAAACTGCCTCCTTTGCTGCTTCAGCTGCAGCGATATACTTCGCTTCTATTGTTGAATCGGCAACAGTCTCTTGCTTGGAAGATTTCCAGCTCACTGCTCCGTTATTCAAACAAAACACGTACCCAGATTGTGACTTACAGTCATCGTTATCGGTTTGGAAACTTGCATCGGTAAACCCAGTTACCTCAAGTTCTCCATCTCCATAGATTAAGAAAGCATCCTTAGTTTGTCTAAGATACTTAAGGATATTCTTAACCGCTATCCAGTGACCTTCACCTGGATCGGCCTGATAGCGACTACACATGCTCAAAGCATATGAGACATCAGGTCGCGTACATATCATGACATACATGATCGATCCGACTGTTGAGGCAAACGGTATCCGACTCATGTTTTCTCTCTCATCTTGAGTTTTAGGACACATGTCCTTAGATAGAGTGACGCCATATGACACTGGCAACTGTCCCCTCTTGGACTGATCCATGTTGAATCTCTTCAACACTTTGTCAATGTACGTGCTCTGGGAGAGTCCAAACAGCTTTTTAGATCTATCCCGATAGATCTTTATTCCCAGAATAAAGGCTGCTTCTCCTAGATCTTTCAAGGAGAATTTTAATGAAAGCCAAGCTTTCACCGATGTTAACATTGGAATGTCATTGCCCATAAGCAATACATCGTTAACATAAAGGACAATGAAAGTCAGTGCGCTCCCACTAACCTTCTTGTATACACAAGGATCATCTTCGTTTTGAACGAAATCATATTCTTTTATGATCTCATCAAAACATTGGTTCCAAGAACGCGACGCTTGTTTCAGTCCATAAATGGACCGATTTAACTTGTAAACCTTGTTTGCATGTTTAGGCACGACAAAAATGTTAGGCTGTTGCATATAAACATCCTCCAACAGGTTTTCGTTAAGGAAAGCGGTTTTGACGTCCATCTGCCATATCTTGTAATCGAAATATGCAGCAATAGCAAGCATTATCCGAATGGATTTAATCATGGCAACGGGTGAGAAAGTTTCGTCGTAATCAACACCATGTCGTTGACGATACCCCTTCGCTACAAGCCTAGCTTTGTACGTTTGTACGTTGCCATCCATGTCGGTCTTCTTTTTGAAGATGCATTTGCAACCAATAGGCTTTACACCTTCTGGTTCATCAACCAGTGTCCAAACTTGGTTGGTATACATGGAATCCATTTCAGAATTCATGGCATCTTGCCATAAACCGAAGTTGATACCTTGTATCGCTTCCTCATACGTAGTCGGCTCGTCTTCCTCAATGAGATTGATATCTACATAAGGTGAGATCAGAAACCCATACCTCTCAGGTTGTTTTCTGACTCTCTCCGACCTACGTGGTCCTTGTGTATTCGAAGATTGTGGTACAGCTTCATCCCTGATGAACTGTTCATGTTCTGTTGAGGATTTTATGCCAGGAATAATATCACTCCGATTTTCATCGAGTTCTACTTTCCTCACACTTATCACTGCATTTAGGAATTCATTCTCAAGGAAAACCGCATGTAGAGCAATATCCTTTGGTTTCCCTAGGATATCCCACAAAAAGGTATTTATCCGATTTGGGTTCTAGTTGGTACCTTCCAAACTTTTGATGTATGCCCAGCAACCCCAAATCTTCAGGAATGAGAAATCCGGTTTCTTTCATGTCCATATCTCATACGGAGTCTGTTGAACAGACTTTGACAGAACCTTATTCAAAATAAGTATTGCACTGTTCAATGCATATCCCCAGAAGGAAATAGGTAGCTCAGTGCTACTCATCATAGACCTTACCATGTCTAACAAGGTTCGGTTTCTCCGTTTGGACACACCGTTTAATTACGGTGTTCTGGGAGGAGTCCACATTGAAAGAATACCATATTCTTTCAAGTAGTCAAGAAACTCATTACTTATGTATTCGCCACCACGGTCCGACCGTAATGTCTTAATACTTTTACCGGTCTGTTTTTCAACTTCGTGTCAAAACTCTTTGAATTTTTTAAAAGTTTCTGACTTGTGTCTCATAAGATACACATAACCATAACGTGATGCATCATCCGTAAATGTTACGAAGTATTCATATCCACCTCTAGTCTGGGTAGACATGGGCCCATAAACGTCACTATAAACAAGGGCTAACAGTTCGGTGGCACGTACACCTTTACCGCTAAAAGGTGATTTAGGCATTTTGCCTAATAAGCAAGATTCGCAGACGTCATATGAATTTGGATCAAATCCGTCCAAGTACCCACTCTTCGAAAGTGTGGATATGCGAGACTTGTTTATGTGTCCCAGACGACAATGCAACATATAAGTTTCATCTTTATGACTTACTTTAAGCCTTTTGTTTGTTACATTTTGAGATTGGTTTATATTCAAAATATAAAGACCATTATTTACAGCAGCAGTGCAAATTTCTATATCATTTTTATACATAAAACACCCAGTGTTTCTAAATACAAAAGTGTACCCACATTGGGTTAACATAGATACAGAAATAATATTCCTAGTCAAACTAGGTACATAATAACAGTCTGTAAGTTCAAGTACATGCCCCGAGGGCAGTTCTAAAACAAAAGTGCCAACGGCCAAAACGGCGACTGGTGTCCCATTTCCAACACGGAGGTCAATCTCTCATGAAGCCAGTCTCCTGCTAATCCGCAGATCCTGCACATCAGTACAAATGTGAGTACCACAACCAGAATCAAAAATCCAATTTTTAAAACTAGAAGTAGTCATGTTTATTTCTATAACAAACATACCTTAGGCCGGTGCCTTGCCCGCCTTGATTTCCTTCCTGAGTGCCTTGTACTCGCGGCAGTCACGCTTCCAGTGACCCGGCTGTCCGCACTGAAGACAAACATATTGGGATTTGTCTTGGGCTTCCCAGAAGCCTTTGATGATTTGGCCTTGCCCTTCTTTTTCTTATTCTTCTTGATACCTCCAGTCGTCTTGGGCCCAACCCTCGGAGTCCGAGATGTAGAAGCGAAGTGCGCCTCGTGCTTCTTGCCCTTAAGAAGTTCCTTTTCTGCCTCTCGTAGTGTGGACATCAGCTCTTCAAGAGTCTGCTCTTGGTTCATCATATTGTAGTTCATGATGAACCCACTCCAAGTGTGGGGAGAGACTGTAAGATCAAATCTATAGAGGTCTCTATCTCAAAGACAATCCCCATTTGTCCAAGCTGCTCGATATCGGTAATCATCTATGTCACATGATGTTCAATAGATGTACCCTCCGACATCCGAGCGCGGAAGAGCTTATTCTGTAACTCATATTTTTGCGATCTAAGATTAGATCGGTGTAGATCATTCAACTTCGCCAACATGTTATAGGGATCCGATCCATTGTTCTATCGACAGAATTGCTGAGTCATAACAGCAAGCATGATAGATTGAGCAGTTGCATTGTCATCGCTATGAGTCTTCCAAAGCTCTAGCTCGAGCAACTGATCAGATCTGGGCTTAGGCCCAAGAGGTCTCTCTATAGTATATAGCAGCCTCTCGGATCCAAGGACTATCCTTAGATTCATTTCCCAATCGGAAATGTTAGTGCCGTTGAAGACATTATCGCCCATGATGATGTCCCGGACACTATTCTTTCCAGTCATTTTAATTGTGATAGTCTAACTATCCAATTAACAATGTAAGGGTACAGTCTAACTGTTACAAGAAAAATAACACAATATTAGTCCAACTAATAAAATAATTTTGACGAAATACTTTTGAAAGCGTGTAAAGCTAAGTATTTGAACGAAATTGCAAATTCAATACTAGCCTCCCACTATTTTTCGGCGAGCCTCTAACCCTCTGTGGAGTACTCGGGAAACCTAGTTTCCTAGTGGGCTAAGATCCCGTTAAATAACACACAACCTTGACTTTGGCCAACAAGCTGTATGATATTTAACTAGGTAGATCTCGAAGATCAATTGGATCTCATCCAATTCCTAGATCCGGTAGGTGGACCTCCAAGTCCGGAACATATATATAATATATATGCCAATATATCCAATATATTTTCCTAATCTTTTTCTCTGAATCAACTAAGCCTTGGCTTTGGCACAACAAGCTTAATGATTCCAGTTAAGCGGGACCCATTGACCTTGGAAAGCTTCGTAATCAATGTCGATGGACAAGAAGTGATCTTGACTTTGGCCAGTAAATCACAACTTGGACAAGACACCGATATGTAACAAAGCTTTCATGATTCAAACACATCCGCAATTGACAAAGGTCTTGACTTTGGCCAACAAACCAATGCCAATCTTGGATCTTGAGCAAGAATCACTCAATGGAAGGAAAAATGATTAATATGTTTTGAGGTTTTTTCGCGTAAATTGGCAACCAATTTATTATCTTTGTTAGGTCTCATCATACACCCTTAAGCATGCATTCTAAAAGCATAATAAGGCGCGGAAAGTAAATTAATAACGATATGCGGATGGATATTTAACAAATTGTTCCTAGAACAAATCACTCCCTTACTTCTCCCCGGTTAGCACTATTCCATCTTCTACCCAATTACATAATACAATAAAAAGAAACCTCATTAACATTGAGGGGAATTAGGTGAGAAGAGAATACAAAGAATCAATAAAGAGAGAAGGCTGGACACGCAGGTCCAATTTATAATTCTAAATTTACAACAATTTTCTAAAATTGCCCTTTCCCTTCTAATATCTATCTAATATACACTATTCATTCATCACATCCATGTATTCATTCATAGCATGTTATTCAATCAATCTAATCAAATTAATTAATCTTTGAATATTAGTGATAATCCAATGTTCAAACAATGATTTGATTTGCGCGAGTCCAACTCGATTGTGAATAAGTACTCGAAGTACGAATTCTTGAATTATATCGAACTACTCGTTAAATATAATTTAATTCATATTCAATACTAATTCATTTATTTAATTCCAAATTAAATAACTACACTTTTAATGCGCTTTAATGACTTAGATTCAAAATCTAATCTAAATGAGTCTCAAAGCCTAATTAACATCCAATGTTGTTTAATTAAAAGTCCAATGGGCTTTCAATTGATTTCATAAGGCATGGGCTTTGGTAAATATGGGTCAAACCCAAATACCAAGGCCTAAGTAAGGAATCACCCTTATTTGCCAAGAAACCAATTTTGGTCCATTAGGCCCAATTGAACATTTAAAGCCCATTTGTTATATTTGGACTTAATGGAATGGTTTAGGCCCAATATGGATCCAATCCATTTGGCCCAAACCTACTTGGCCCAACCAAGTCCATAAGGCCTAAATACAACAATTACAAGCCCAATTCAAAATCAAGCCCAATTAATTAAACTTTAATATTCCAAATTTTAAAATTCAATTAATTAAAGTGTTAAGCCATGATTAACCATTAAATTAACATTTCCAAAATACTAATCTAACCAATTAATCATGTTTTTCATCATCAACACATGTCCAACATATTTGATACAAAAATCATCTCATTACATGCTACAACACTCACGACATTTTAGGGTTATATGTTCGATTCCGATTTCAATCCGATTGAATTATAAATCAACATTTCCCAATTGTTTCAAGTCATCCAATGATCAAAGGAACAAAATTACCATGACTTTAGGGCACTATAAGCATTCGGCCAAGCCTCATTTTTGGGGAAAAATTGATCCAATCCATTTTTCACAAAATTGATCACAAACAACTCCAAGTCATTCATCACAAGCATGCTCAAACAAGTAATTTAGTCAAAACAGCTCAAAACAATTTCCCAAATTTTACCCAGTTTATTATGTTGGACAATTATGACCCATAGCGTCACTATTTGTACAGATCATGGTATTGTTGTACAAATTAACTATGTGACAAGGATTGCACTCTTATCATTTGTGATTAGATCACCTAAATGTATAAATGACAGGAGGTCCTTATGATTAGTTCCTGGATTGAGATGATATGAGACAGTATCAGTCCACGAAGGATTAATCATTAAATATCCCTAGTCGTAGTATTATCGAGACTGGACATCGATAATGCGGAATAGACTAGTATTACACTTGTGCGTGTTATGTGAGATCATAACGACATAGTTATCATATATTTGGGTATAGGATACTCATGCAAGTGTAATAGGAGGTTGTGTTTTACCGATGGTACGGAAAATAGCTTCGCTCTGGATAGACCCCTCGGAATTCCATTGGTGGTATGACTATGTGTTTATGGAAGTCAGATATCAGGGTAGGTGTATTTGGTCTTAGCCTGAGACTTGCACCGCTAATACTTGCGACAATCGGTATGCTTTAGTTTTGGTCGTCCAGGGCTTTAACCGGTTCTGTGTACGCCTCTCCTAGGTATATTGAGAATCGTAGTGTATTGGGTGTGATGTCAAGACGGAAGTATCACTCCAGTCATAGTGGAGATGATGTCACATAGGATACGGTACTAGTGCTCTTAAGTACTGCAGTCATCGGGATGTTATGACTAGGTCATGTATATCCGATTATAGAGACTAGTTACCAAACATCTGATATGTGCTTCGTACGGGGCAGACACAGTTCCAGCCCCAGGCCTAGCACGTGACATTCGATACTGGATCGCAATACGCAATACTACATATACTACGCCTGACATAGATTATATATTCCAGTAAGAATATTTCTAGAGAATTGGGTAGGCACGGTGCTTTTCTAGAAGCCAACCATGTCTTGTAAATCGGTAAGCACGTGGTACGAGGTACGCACGTATTCGGATAATCCGATGACCGTATTTATAACAATCCAGGGATCTCTTGGGTCGCTTCCCAAAGATTCACCGATGACAGTTGATTTAATTAGAATTAATCTGGGATTAATTAAGAGAGATAATTAATCTGGGATTAATTAAGAGAGAGAAAATTAATCTGGGATTAATTGAGGTATTATTTAATCTGGGATTAAATGTGTTCGGAAGAGAGAGAACGCGATTAATTTGGAATTAATCGGTAAAATAATTTAATAGTTAAATTTGATTTTTCTATTTAATTTATTCGTATGGGCTAAATTTATATATCGGATATATTAATATGAATTGGATTTCATTACGAAATAAAAGTTGGACTTTAATGCGAACGAACGAATTAATTTAGAATTAATTCGTAGACGACATTCGTAATATATTTGCGAGGCATCGTTATTTAATTAAATTAGATTTAATTATTTAGCGACGAAAGTTCGTTTAATCGGATTAAACGGAACCGAGCCGCGGAAATGTTCGTAGAGACATTTGAATTTTGAATTCAAATGTGGGGCCCACTTCACATGTGGTAGTTGGGAGGGTAGTTGGCATTTATGCCAAGCCACCCACCATCCAACTACCTTGGAATGGTTTTGGTGAAACCATTTACCCAACTACCTGTTTAGGTAAAAAGGTAAAATGGTTTTACCTAAAACTCTTCTCTCTCTCTTCACTTGTGTATGCAAACACAAAACACTTGGAACAAAATGAAACCCTAATAACTCTCTCATGGGCGTGAAGGCCTCTTTCTTCTCTTTGATTTTGTTGCAAATCAACAAGCTAGCACTTCATGGAATCAACTAAGGTGATAGGGAAACAACTTCAAAGCTTGGATCAACAAAGGAGGATCTTGAGATCTTCAACTCAAAGCTTGGAATCAACAAAGGAAGCATCTTGGATCTTGGATCTCTTCTTCTCAAAATTTTAAAAGCTCAAATCCATTCAATGTAAGTAATTCCGCAACTTATTTTGAATTTATGAACATGTTTTCATGCTTATTAGATCCTTGGCATGTTCTAGGAACACTAACAATGGTATCAAGAGCCAATTTTAAGCATGAAAATTTTAGGGTTCATGAGACTAAAATTTGGGGCTTTTGTGTTTTGAGCATGATTTCTTCAAATTGATGCTTTGAGCATGCTTAGAATATGATAACTTAGAGTTATGCATGATTAGATTTGAAACAAATCAAATGAATCAAAATTAATTTTTTTTAGTGAGGCCGAAAATGACAGTGAATAGTACTGCAGTTTTTTGATTTTTTGTAACATGAAATGATGTGTTTAAATGCATGTTTAAATGTTGATTGTGGTTTGATTGGATTAGAATCAAAGTCAATAATGTTTATGTTAAATCAAAGAGCATGTTGAGCATGAAATGATGAATTTAGGATTCAATTTGTGTTGAGCATGAAATGATTTTTGGCTTCAATTTGTGTTGAGCATGAATTGATGGATTAAGCATGATTAATTAAGTTAATTGGTATTTTGGAAATATTGAGTTTAATTAATTAATCATGGCTAATACACTTTAATTAAAGTAATTGTGATATTTGGAATATTATAATTATGTTAATAAGCCTTTAATTATGAATTGGGCTAAAAGTGTGTATTTGGGCTTAATGGGCTTGTTTTGACTAAGTTTGGTTTTGGACTTTTGGATTGGATCCAATTGGGCCCAAAACCAATTCCATAAAGTCCAAATACATCACTTGGCCCTTTAAAGAATTTAATTGGGCCTAATGGGCCTAAATTAATTTGTAGACAATAGGGTGATTCCTATTGGGCCTTGGCATTTTGGGTTTGACCCATTATGGCCAAAGCCCATGCCTTAAGAATAATTAAAAGCCCATTGGACTTTAATTGAAATGACATTGGATGTTATTGGGCCTTTGAGACCCATTAAGATTGGATTTGGAATCCAAGTCTTTAAGGCTTATAAGTAAGTGTAAATATTTAATTTGGAATTAAATTGGAATTAGTATTGAATACAAATAAATTGGATTTAAAGTTGTAGTTCAATATAATTCAAGAATACTTACTTTGAGTATTTATTCTTAAACGAGTTTGACTCACGCAAATCAAATCGTTGTTTGAACATTGTATGGTCATTAATTCAAAGATTAATTAATTGGATTAGATTGATTGAATAACATGATTTGTATGAATACATGAATGTGTTGTATGAATAATGTATATCGGATGGATATTAGAAGGGCGAGGGCAATTTTGGAAATTGTAATAAATTTAGAATTTATTTAAATTGGACCCGTGTCCAGCCTTTTATCTCCTTTCTCATTGTATTTCTCTTCTCACCATTCCCCTCAATGTAAATGAGGTTTCTTTATTGTATTTTGTAATTGGGTAGAAGTTAGAATAGTTCTAGCCGGGGAGAGGAAAGGGAGTGATTTGTTCTAGGAACAATTTGTGACATATCCATCCGCATATCATTATTAATTTTATTTATTTATACGCGCTTTATTATGTATTTAGAATGCATGTTTAAGGGTGTATGATGATGAGACCTTAACAAAGATAATAAATTGGTTGCCAATTTGCACGCGAAAAACCCTCAAACATATTAAGCGTTTTTCCTTCCGTTGAGTGATTCTTACTCAAGATCCAAAGTTGGCATTGGTTTGTTGGCCAAAGTCAAGACCTTTGTCAATTGCGGATGTGTTTGAATCATGAGAGTTTTGTTCCATATCGGTGTCTTGTCCAAGTCGTGATTTGTTGGCCAAAGTCAAGATCACTTCTTGTCCATCGACATTGATTACGAAGCTTTCCATGTCAATGGGTTCCGCTTAACTGGGATCATTAAGTTTGTTGTGCCAAAGCCAAGGCTTAGTTGATTCAGAGGAAAAAGGTTAGGTAAATATTTGATATATTGGCATATATAAGATATATGTTTCGGACTTGGATGTCCACCTACTGGATCTAGGAATTGGATGAGATCCAATTGATCTTAGAGATCTACCTAGTTAAGTATCATACAATTTGTTGGCCAAAGTCAAGATTGTGTGTTATTTAACGGGATCCTAGCCCACTAGGAAACTAGGTTTCCCGAGTACTCCACAGAGGGTTAGAGGCTCGCCGAAAAATAGTGGGAGGCAAGTATTAGATTTGCAATATTCGTTTAGTTACTTGCCATACGCGCTCAATCAAATATCATTCGTCAAATAAATTATATATTAGTTGGACTAATATTTATTGTTGTTTTAATTAAACAGTTGGACTGTATTCAAACTACTCTTTATAGTTGATTATATAATTGGATTATAGTAATCAATATATTTGAATTTTACCCTCATTTATAGTTGATTATATAATTGGATTATAGTAATCAATATATTTGGATTTTACCAATCATTTAATGATTATATAATTGGATTATAGTAATCAATATATATTTGATTTTAACCAATAAAATTGTAATAAGTTATATAGTTAGACTATAGTAATCATTACATTAGATTGTACCTGAAATCGTTGATTAAATAGTTGGACTATTAGAATCAAGATTAAATTGAAAGATTAATGTTTAAAACATTATCCTAGGGAAAATGTGTTTAAACGACTTTAATTTTCAAATTGGGAATAAATTTCAGGATAGTCCTGAAACTAAGAAGTTACTTTATTTGATAAAATAACATCTTAGGCCTAAGCCCAGAGTTAAGCAAATAGTAGAGCATGATCTTTGGAAGATTCATGTGATGATAACTTTAGTGCTTAATCCATTATGCTTGCCATAATGACTCCCTTAATTTCCTAATCAGAACTAAGATTAGATCCTTAGAAATATTAAATTGCAATTAATAACTCTTGGAGAGTTAATGGCTATTCTCAAGGAGACAAAGCCAAAGTTTGCAATAAGGCAAGAAGCGCAAGGCGCACCCTACTTCGATATTCTAGAAGGCCAAGGCTTGGCCAAAGACTTCTGGAATAGTGAAAAGGGCAAAGGCAAAATCATTATAATCTTCTAGGAAGATAAAGGACATATCCCAAGATGTCTGCCTAAATTGTGGCAACGGGGTCATTGAAGCATGACTGCCGTATGGACAAAGCAGACATGAAGGAATTGAAGACGGGCAAGGCTCTGACTTCAAATATGTTTGTCATAAAATGTTCACTACTAGTATTAAAATTGGATTTTAAATACTAGTGTGATACATAAATATGCATTGATGTGCAGAATCTGCTATGAGCAGGATACTGACTTCAATTGAGATTAATCTGCGAATCGGAAACGGGACGAAGTCGCTGTTTTCCGTAGATACCTAAGTTTAGGAACTACCCTTCGGGTGTGTACTTAAATTAGGAAACTGTTATAATGTAACTAGTTTGACTAGAAACATTATCTCTATATCGAGTATAACTCGTTGCGAGTATACCTTTATATTCTAGAACACTAAAGTGTTTTATTTTATAAAGATGATATTGAGATAAACACATTAGATGTGAATAACAGTATTTATATTTTGAATATAAATAAATCTCAAACATATAATATGACAAACAAATAGCTCAAACTAATTTGATCAGATTAGACTTATTTGTGGCAGTGTTGTCTGGGACACAATTAAACAAGACTCGTATATCCACACTTTTGAAGAGTGGATACTAGGACGGATTTGATTCCATTCAAATGATGTCTACGAATCTAGTTTATTAGGTAAAGTACCTAAAACACCTTTACTTGGTAAAAGTGTAAGTGCCACCGATCTATTAGCCCTTTTCATAGTGACGTAAGTGGGCCCATGTCTAGCTAGGCTAGAGGTGGATATGAATATTTCGTGACCTTTACGGATGTGGCATCGCGTTATGGTTGTGTTTCTTTTGAAGAACACAAATCGGAACTTTTAGAGTTTCGACACGAAATAGACGAACAGATCGGCTAAAGTATTAAAACATCACGGTTTGACCATGATGAAAATACTTAAGCAATAAGTTTCTCATATACTTGAAAGAGTATAGTATTCTTTCAATGAGGACTCCTCCCGGAACACGTCAATTTGACGGTGTGTCCGAACGGAGAAACCAATTTTTGTTGGACATGATAAGGTTAATCATGAGTCGCTCTGAGCTACCATTTTCCTTCAAAGGGATAAGCATTAACAGTGCAATACTTATTTTGAATAAGGTTCCATGAAAATCTGTTTGACAGATTTCATATTAGATATGAACAGGAAAGAAACTGGTTTTCTCACTCCTGATGATTTGGGAATGCTAGGCATATGTTTGGATGATACCAAACTAGAACCCAAATTGGATAAGTGCCAATTGTAGGTTATCCTAGGGAAACCAAAGTATAGTACTTATACAACTCACTTGAGAACAATGTAATTGTTGCTCACCATGCGGTTTTCCTAAGAGGAATACCGATATGCAGTGGCAAGTGGGAGGATAGTAAAACTCGATGAAAATCAGAGTTATACTGTTCAAGGCACCAAGTCCTTAATGGAACACAAACAGTTCATCAAGGATGAAACTGTACCAGTAATCTTTGAATATTCAAGAACCGCGTAGGTCGGAGAGAGTCAGAAAACAACCTGGGGTATGGTTTCTGATCTCACCTCATAAAGATGTCAATCTTATTGAGGAATACGAACTGACTACGTATGAGGAAGTGATACAAGGTATCGACTCCCTATTATGGCAAAGTGCCATGAGTCCGAAATGGATTCCATGTATAACAACTATGTTTGGACACTAGTTGTTGTACCGCAAGGCATTGTGCCTATTGGTACTATATAAGTCTTCAAGGAAGACATACATGGATGGCAACATACCAACGTACTAAGCTAGGCTTGTAGGGAAAAGGTATCGTTATCAACATTGTGTTGATTACAACGAACCTTTTACCTGTTGCCATGTTAAATCCATTTGGATAATGCTTGCTGATGCTGCATGTTTCATTCATGAAATATGGCAGCTGAACGTCAAAATCGCTTTCCTTAAACGGAAACCTTTTGGAGGATGTTTACAACATCCTGACGGTTTTGTCGTACCAAAACTAGCAAACAAGGTTTGCAGGTTATTCGATCCATGTTTGGATTGAAGCAAGCATTAGGTTCTTGGAATTATCGTTTTGATGTAATCATAATGGTGTATGATTTAATTCAAAACGAAAATGATTCTTGTGTATATAAGGAGGTTAGTGGGAGCGCACTGACAATGATGTCCTATAAATAATGATAAGATATGTCATTTCTTGGAAATGATATTCCCATATTACAATCGGTGAAAGCTTGGCTTTCATGAAAATTCTCCGTAGAATTCTTGGGAGAAACAACCTTTATTCTAGGAATAAAGATCTACTGGGATAGATTTAAAGTTGTTAACACTCTCTGAGAACTCGTACATTGAAAAATGTACGTGACCTGGTGTCTCATACGCTTTGAGCATATGGAGTCACAAACAGGTCAATCCAAGTGATAGTCACTGGATTGATATTAAGAACATCCGTTAGTATCTTAGAGAACTAAGGATGATGTCTTAAACTATGGAGAAGGAGAACTTGAAGTGACTGGGATCACTGCTGCAAGTTTCTAACTAACCGATAAAAACAACGGTACTATACAGTTTGAATAACGGAACAGTGAGCTGGAAATCTTCCAAGCAAGATACTGTTACCGAATAAACAACAAATGCGGGTTATTGCTGCGGCTGAGGCAGCAATAGAAGCCATCTGGGTCATTAACAAATCTAATTAGATTAGATATAGTTCTGTTAGCAGCTGAGCTAGGCTACAGCGCAGACTAAAGAATTAATGGTCTCATCAACGATCCAGATATATACTTCGACTATTCATCTGATTCGTTCGGATCATACATCGTGGCGATGTGATGATCGAATAAATGCATCAGACGATAATCATACAAATCCGCTGACGAAAGCCTTTCCTCAGCAGTTTGAGCGAACCGTACATAGTTCGGGTGTAAGACACTCGAGTGACTGGCTATAGGCCAAGTGGGAGATTGTTGGACAATTATGACCCATAGCGTCACTATTTGTACAGATCATGGTGTTGTTGTAGTACAAATTAACTATGTGACAAGGAGATTGCACTCTTATCATTTGTGATTAGATCACCTAGATGTATAAATGATAGGAGGTCCTTATGATTAGTTCCTGGATTGAGATGATATGAGACAGTATCAGTCACGAAGGATTAATCATTAAATATCCCTAGTCGTAGTATTATCGAGACTGGACATCGATAATGCGGAATAGACTAGTATTACACTTGTGCGTGTTATGTGAGATCATAACGGCATAGTTCTCATATATTTGGGTATAGGATACTCATGCAAGTGTAATAGGAGGTTGTGTTTTACCGATGGTACGGAAAACAGCTTCGCTCTGGATAGACCCCTCGGAATTCCATTGGTAGTATGACTATGTGTCTATGGAAGTCCGAAATCAGGGTAGGTGTATTTGGTCTTAACCTGAGACTTGCACCGCTAATACTTGCGACAATCGGTATGCTTTAGTTTTGGTCGTCCAGGGCTTTAACCGGTTCTGTGTACGCCTCTGCTGGGTATATTGAGAATCGTAGTGTATTGGGTGTGATGTCAAGACGGAAGTATCACTCCAGTCATAGTGGAGATGATGTCACGTAGGATACGGTACTAGTGCTCTTAAGTACTGCAGTCATCGGGATATTATGACTAGGTCATGTATATCCGATTATAGAGACTAGTTACCAGACATCCGACATGTGCTTCGTACGGGGCAGACACAGTTCCAGCCCCAGGCCTAGCACGTGACAATTCGATACTGGATCGCAATACGCAATACTACGTATACTACGCCTGACATAGATTATATATTCCAGTAAGAATATTTCTGGAGAATTGGGTAGGCACGGTGCTTTGCTAGAAGCCAACCATGTCTTGTAAATCGGTAAGCACGTGGTACGAGGTACGCACGTATTCGGATAATCCGATGACCGTATTTACTGCCAACACATATCCAGGGTCGCTTCCCAAAGATTCACCGATGACAGTTGATTTAATTAGAATTAATCTGGGATTAATTAAGAGAGATAATTAATCTGGGATTAATTAAGAGAGAGAAAATTAATCTGGATTAATTGAGGTATTATTTAATCTGGGATTAAATGTGTTCGGAAGAGAGAGAACGCGATTAATTTGGAATTAATCGGTAAAATAATTTAATAGTTAAATTTGATTTTTCTATTTAATTTATTCGTATGGGCTAAAATTAATATATCGGATATATTAATATGAATTGGATTTCATTACGAAATTAAAGTTGGACTTTAATGCGAACGAACGAATTAATTTAGAATTAATTCGTAGACGACATTCGTAATATATTTGCGAGGCATTATTTAATTAAATTAGATTTAATTATTTAGCGACGAAAGTTCGTTTAATCGGATTAAACGGAACCGAGCCGCGGCAAATGTTCGTAGAGACATTTGAATTTTGAATTCAAATGTGGGGCCCACTTCACATGTGGTAGTTGGGAGGGTAGTTGGCATTTATGCCAAGCCACCCACCATCCAACTACCTTGGAATGGTTTTGGTGAAACCATTTACCCAACTACCTTGTTTAGGTAAAAGGGTAAATTGGTTTTACCTAAAACTCTTCTCTCTCTTTCACTTGTGTATGCATCACACAAAACACACTTGGAACAAAATGGAACCCTAATAATCTCTCAAATGGGCGTGAATGGCCTCATTTCTTCTCTTTGATTTTGTTGCAATTTCAAAAAGCTAGCACTTCATGGAATCAACTAAGGTGATAGGGAAACAACTTCAAAGCTTGGAATCAAAAAAGGAGGATCTTGGAGATCTTCAACTCAAAGCTTGGAATCAACAAAGGAAGCTTCTTGGATCTTGGATCTTCTTCTCAAAATTTTAAAAGCTCAAATCCATTCAATGTAAGTAATTCCGCAACTTATTTTGAATTTATGAACATGTTTTCATGCTTATTAGATCCTTGACATGTTCTAGGAACACTACATTTCATGCTCAAAAGGGTCAGTGATATCATTGTTGGGTTTCTAGGTTAATCCCAAGATCATATTAAGCATAGAATAGAATAAATACGAAAGAAGATTGGCGAAAACACACTTACATTGAACGACTTTGGATGTGATGATCAACAAAACTTTTCCCTTGCTTGGGGCTCTCGCCAGGTGGATTTTTTGTTGATGATGTTTGAACAATCTCCAAGCTTAAATGGATCCCAGCTCTTAGATTGGTTTCCCTACAACCTTGTATGATTCTTTGTTTGTGCTAGCAAAGATGAAAGAAAAACATCTTCCTTTCTCTTTGGAGAGTCACATCAATGGCAAAATTTTGGGAGAGAGAGTTTCTTTTATTTTTGTGTTATTGTTTTCTAAAAACCATTCTTAAAATTCCTTTACCAAAAGTTTGTTATATCTTTTCCAAAGTCAACAAAGTTTTGGCTCCAAAATTCAATAAAGGCTATCACCAACTTATGTCATGAATATGACTGCATGTCCACTACCAAAAAGGTGACCATACATCCATTACTAAAGTGACAAGTGATGTGACTCGCGATGTGACTCGTTGGCCGCACTTGATTCAAAATCAAAGTGCCTCGCAAACACATTAAGGGCTCGGTTTCACTAATTCCGAATTAACGAATTTCCGTCGCGACGTAATTAAATCAAATTTAATTAAATAATTATGCCTAGCAAAATACTATTCATGTCGCTTGCCAATTAATTCTAAATCAACTCGTTAGCCCGAATTAAAATCCAATTTTAATTCCCTATCGAAATCCAATTTCGTATAATATATCGAATATATTATTTTATCAATTAATTCCAAATTAATCGTTAACTCTCTTCAAATAGTACTTTATCCCAGATAAAGTCTCTCCGCTATTAATCCCAGATTAATAAAGTTCGAATCATACGTCATCGGTGAATCTTCGGGAAGCGACCCAAGAGATCCCTGGATATGTTGGCAGTAAATTCGGTCGTCGGACTATCCGAACACGTACGTACCTCGTACTACGTTCTTACCGATTTACGAGACAAGGTTGGCTTCTAGCAAAGCGCCATGCCTACCCAATTCTCCAGAAATATTCTTAATGGAATATATAATCTATGTCAGATGTAGTATACGTAGTATTGCGTATATCGATCCAGTATCGGATGTCACATGCAAGGCCTGGGGCTGGAATTGTGTCTGTCCCGTACGAAGCATATATCGGATCACTAGCAACTAGTCTCTTTATTATCGGATAATCATGAACTAGTCATATTATCCCGACGGTTGCAACCTTTTAGAGAACCAGTTCTGTATCCCTGCGTGACCATCATCTCCATATGACTGAAGTGATACTTCCGTCTTGACATCACATCCAATACACTACGATTCTCAATAAACCCAGAAGAGGCGTAC
This sequence comes from Zanthoxylum bungeanum, assembly GCA_019454045.1. Taxonomy (NCBI): domain Eukaryota; kingdom Viridiplantae; phylum Streptophyta; class Magnoliopsida; order Sapindales; family Rutaceae; genus Zanthoxylum; species Zanthoxylum bungeanum. Next base: position 23,262 of record SKCR01040206.1, read on the forward strand.
ACAGAACCTGTTAAAGTCCTGGACGACCAAAACCAAAGCGTATTGATTGTCGCAAGTACTAGCGATGCAAGTCTCAGGTTAAGACCAAATACACCTACCCTGATGCAGACTCCCATAGACACATAGTCATACTACCAATGGGATTCCGATGGGTCTATCTAGAGCGAAGATGTTTTCCGTACCATCGGTAAAACACAACCTCCTACCACACTTGCATAAGTATCCAATACTTAAATATATGAGAACTATACTGTTACGCTTCCATAACACGCACAAGTGCGATACTAGTCTATTCCGCATTATCGATGTCCAGTCTCTGTAATACTACGACTAGGGATATTTAATGATTAAACTATCGTGGATTGATATTGTCTCATATCATCTCAATCCGGAACTAATCATAAGGACTTTCATCATTCACACATTTAAGTATTCTAATTACGAAATGATAAAAGGCAATTTCCTTTGTTACATAATTAATTTGTACAAAAAACACAATGTCTTTTACAAATAGTGACGCTATGGGTCATAATTATCCAATATGGCCATAATTTATAGACATTAGGATAAATAGATCATCCATATTGAGATACCATATGCCATATTAGCCATTCATCTTTGTAACTTAGGGAATTTTGCATTGGAAGTGCATCAATATCTTGAATGAATTTGATGCTGATGCTTGATGAACTGCCAAAACTTTCAACTAAATTTAAGTAAGCGACCTTTTCTTTTCTCTGTTTTTATATATTACATTTATTAGCGGTTTTGCCGGGGATGCAATGGAACGTGAAAAATCCAATTTTTTGAATTTCAAAAATTTTCTTTGGACTATTAAAATAAATTATTTATTTAATATTTAATTCCAAATCAATTTGTAATGTACCCCAAATTACCCTAATTATCGAAAATACCCAATTTATCAAACTTTTTGTATTTTGCGCTCATTTTAGTCCAAAAGTGTCAATTACACAATTAAGTGTTTCTAAAACACTACCAAAATGATTAATATACATCTAATGTATCCAATTTAATCCATGGAATGAAAAGCCCCAATTTGGATAAGGCATAAACCCTAGAAATTTTAATTAATCAAATTAACCAAATTTCCATCAAATTGACTTTCAATCTAACATTACAATAATCAATTCAACATTCTTAAAGTCTCACCACATTCAAAAACACCCAAGAAAAATTCTAGATTTCTATCAAGTGGCATAGAAATTCTAAAATGACAACTTTAATTTCCAAAATCAAATTGAACTCAAATAACATTATTAAGTTCAAAGAATAATCACACATGAAAATTATTTTCCCAACAAGCATCCAACAACAAAAAAACCCAAATTCAAGAGATGGAAAAAATAAAAACATCACATGTAGTATCAAAAATCAAAAGGAAACAATTTCCAAGCTTAATGATTAATAAACTTACCTTAACTTCAAAACCTTTAAGCTTTTTTGCTTGATTTTTTGATCTCCTAATTTTTTTTTTCTCTTTGGTTTTTCTCTCTTTAGGTTGTTGTTGAAGAAATGGGAATAGTACCCATTTTGATGAGTTTTCCAAAATATAAAGTAGTAGAGAGAGAGAAAAATATTTTTATTTGACTTTAATAAATAATTATATAAAACCAAATAAATATCCTATCCCCACTAATATTTCCAACTAAGCCACATATCAACATTACAAAGTATCCAACACATATCTAATACATGTGAATTATATACTTAATAATTCCCAATACATTTATTTAATTAATTAACACATTAATTAATTAATCCATTTAATCAAATGTATAATGTAATTCTACATTTACAATAAATGTTAAAATACATTCAAGGTTGACATATGCTCCAAAATTTATTCGATGATTAATTAATACGTATCTAATCAAATTATGTATCTAATACACATACATATTTATTTAGGAAATTACCGAATATCTCGCATGTGTTATTTTCGTTTAACCGTTAAACAATTTTTGAATAATCAATATTATTCGTTTTAAGTCGCCCTAGTGCTCTACGTGTATTTTTGATTATGTGAGACTCTCTAAGTTCAGGTATATCCATCACGGAATCAAATCCGTGTCCATAATTTACTCACTCATAAATTATGAGGACCACTAATATTCTCATTGAACCATACAAGTTGAGATCTTTGCATACGTATAATCCTCTCATAATCATGGGTATCCGAATAAATACCAGGGATATAGATATTATCGTCAAATCTCATAAGGTATTATCCCTTCGACGTATAGATTCGTAATTTCTCAATAACACACAAAACTCATTTCTGAGTGTACCATGGCCATGGATTTGATAAATCGCAATCTCAAGAAGTGAATATCTGAATCATGTACGCAAGACTGACAGATCCTCTATGGATACATCACCGGATATCATGAGCATCAGTCCACACCCAACGAACAGGTGGAGGTCTAACCTAAAAATGTCAAAGACATGACTGTCATCAAAGTGTGGAAGATAACACATATATCCACTGTGGTATCTCAAGTCAAAGGACCATTATGCTACTCAACTCTAGGGAGATTCATATTGACACAAGCGTACCATCTATTAGAAATTTTCCGTGAGTCGTTCAGTGTTCATCCGCTATGAGCACCTACATGTCTATATGAGTCTCCCTAAGGGTGGTCGGCGGTTCGATTTGGTTCCAAACCAGAACCGAACTGAACGGTTTTGGTTCCACACTAAATGTGGATCGGAACCGGAACCGAACAGTTCGGTTCTGATTCTGGTTCTATTTGTTTTTTTTACATAAAAAATTGAGATTAATAAAATAATATAATTTAAAATTATGAATTTGAATTTATATAATGAACTTACATTACATAATTACATTAAATTACAAATAAAATTCTTATCATTTTTCATTTTTATTAAAAATTAAATTAAAAAACGGTGTGAAACCCTATGGTTCCAACGGTTCTAGTTGGAACCGTTTTCGGTTATGGTAAGAGCCATAACCGAACCGGTTAGGTTCCGATTCGGTTTTGAAACCGGAACCGGAACCAGTTGGAACCGGAACCGTCTGGTTCCAATCGGTTCTGTTCCGGTTCCGAACCGGAACCTTGGCCGGGTCTACCATCCACCTTGTGGTGGCCGACAGCAGCCCCCACATTGCCGACACCGGTGAGAATGAAGAGGAATACTCGTAGAAATGGGTTAGTCGATCCCAGCTGCTCGCTTTGTTTCACGACCCACCAAATCAAAGCTCTCAAAGAGTACTACAAGTTGGCAGTGACATATTTTTCATTCCGTGCACAGTTGCGCGTGAATTGAGAGAAGAAGATTTAGATGAATAGTGATCCACGATGAACAATAACTCTGATCGAAATTTTATCAATTCTAGTGTGTTCGTGGGATCGTTTGGAGTCCGTATATGGCCTCGAAATCTCGATGTGACTAAAACCTAGAGTGCTTACGAAGCCAGATAAGTAACTAATGTGATGAGAGCTTAATGTGTGATTCTGTGTCTTGATTATACATATATATGTGTATAGATGATTGATATGTTAGGTTAAACATATGATAGTTAAGAAGTAGTTTGAGAAGCAGTTCAAGGTTATGTGTAGTTAAGTGAAACGACCATTGCAGATATGGCTTTTGTTATTATCATGATATGAAGTAAGAGGTTTAATGATATTAATGTATGTATGCATGTATTGTTGTGTTTGAAGTGAAATATTTGATAAGATTAATATTTGTGTATGTATGAATCTACGTAAATGTATGAGTCTGTAACGATATGAAATTGTGTATGTGAATGAATTAGAACATCACATTAATCCTACTAAGATTGCACTTAATTTTATTTGGTCGTATACTAATGTTAGGAGAGAATGGACCAAGTTTTTAAATTACATGTTGTTAAACCAATAAAATTTTCACAAAATGTTCCAACTTATTGGAATTCAACTTATTTTATTTTAACCCAATCTTTTCAATACAAGGATGTATTATTTATATTTTATCCCAACATGTTCAACATATAACATTTTTTTCTCGTTAATGAGATATTTGTGGAAGAATTTTAGAAATTTTAACAGTTTTTGATGATGCAACAAATATTTTTAGTGGAGTTTTTTATCAAACAATAAATTTATTCCTTGTTAATATTTGAATATTGTTGGTACTCTACATGAGCATGCTGAAAGTTCAAATGTTAATGATCTTACTTTATTTGAGTTATAACTATAATGAAGTGAAAATGATTGACTTATTTTAAAGACATTTCATTACTTTATCTTATTGCTATAATTATTTTATTCTAAATTTAAATAAGAAGGTTTGGATGGTGGCTTACAAACTTATTATAAATTTTTAGGAATATACGATGAAATTAATTTTAACAAATAATAGATGGAGTAAAAAATGATTTAATAGATTTATTTAATGATTATGTCAGTAGATAGAACTTGCAATCAGTAGGAAAATCTAGCGAACCCATACAACATTCAAGATTTAGTATAACTGATCGTTGGTTACAACAAGGAAATAAAAAATAGAAGGAAATCACGACTAACCGTTGGAGTTGGTGCTTGGAGCGCCAATCTGAATAATGTATTGTACATTATATTTTATTATTTACTAATAAAATAACTACATTTTGTTTTCAATATTATTAATGGTAATGTCATTATGCATATTAGATTGATATATAAATATGTTTAGAATGACATCAACTTTAGAATAGTCATGTAGTAACACTAAACACTGAGTGTTCCGACATTGGGATAATATTACTATTATAAATTATTCTTAAAGTAAATATTATAGTCATTGGTTTTGAAATACAGTCGAATTTCTATAACCGATAAGACTAATACATATCATATATTGGAATTGAATTTCCAATGATTTAACTCGATTTACCATGAGCAAGGGAAGATTGTATAGGCATGTGGGTATTCGTTGGAGCAAATACCGAATGACTCATATGTGATTCCTAATAGTTGGAAGTACACACCATCATTAATAGGAATATCCTTGAGTCGAGTAAAATATGTGATTCTTTGACAATATGATATCATTGATTTTGTGTGTGATCCTCCACACTTTGATGCCATATATGTCAGAGACCTTTCATGGTCTGGCCGCTAGTTGTTCGTTGGGTGTGGATCGTTACACTCGTTAAACAAGTGCGTATCAAGATATAATCTGTCGGCCCGTATGTGCACCATAGGAGGTTTAAGTATCCTTATGAGTAAGTCACGATTTATAATATTTTGGTCAAAGCCGATCACCTAGGGTGGATCACATATATCAAAATGGTGCTCTGATTAGCTGTAAAGAATCGTGGACATGTCGACAATATGAGATGTGTGCCTCGGAAAATTGACGGTGTGATTTATGTTTCCTAAGCACAACTCGGATAGCCTATGACTGATGGATTGTTAAACATATGTGATGACCTCGAATTGTATAGTTCAAAAATTTCGTTCATATTCTTCGCAAATTCGGAGGTGGCCGGATTGCGTACATATAAGCTAGGCTTATATGACGAACGTATCTAAACTTAAAGAGTCCCACAATATGAAGTGTACTCGTTGAGTACTTGGGTAGCCGATAATGTTTGATAATAAATAATATTTGATATTATAATTATTAATTAAAATAATTAATTATTATTGGATAACATTAATTATTTACTTTAACCCAAATGGATTAATTGGATTAATCCAAAATCACACAAGGGCTTTGCTGTAATTTCATAAATATCTCTACCATTGGAGGATATTTTGGTAGTTACAAAAATATAGTAATATGTGTATTTGGCTTGATTTAATTGGATTAAATCAAAGTGGAAGACAATGAACTAATCAATTGGTTAAACTTTGCCTAGATTTAATTGGATTAAACTAAAGTGGTTTACAAAGGTAATTAGTCACATCTAATTATGCATATTTGGACAAATTGGATTAAATCCACCGTAAAGTTGATTAAAACTTTTATTAATTAAAAATTACATAAGCGTCCCTATAAAAGGCAAGCTTGAGCAAGTTTCTAAGCAATCACGCATTAAGGCAAAACATAATAAAAATAGCCTAAAAAGGTTTTATAAAAGTTTTGGAAGTTCTCTATATTTTTCAATAAGGAGAAGAAAAATAGATCTTGGGTCCAAGCTTATTAGGTAAGTTTTATCCTCTAATAAGCTATATTTTTGTATTTGATACATAATAATATAGCTTGGAGTTGAAATTAGGCTAGTAAATTTATGTATGAATGCTTTAGAAGCATAAACACAATGTGTTTCTAATTGGGTCAAATATGTTTATGTTGGATATGAAACATAAAATTAGAGTTTGGAACTCTAGATGAAAGATTGGAGCTATGGCTACCATTCTAGAAGCACTTGACCACCTTTAAGTCTCCTGGAATTATTCTTGAGTCACTTCATTGTGGGATTCTAATTTGGTTTGTATTTTGGATTCAAAATTTACACATTTACGTATTTAGAATAAATTTATATTTTTGTAAAAATATTTATCATTTTGAAAAATATGGTTTTGTTCTATAACATATGTTGATGTTAGTTTTGATGTTAAAAATTAAATTTTGGGTGTTTAAAAATATTTAGGGAGGTTTAGAAGTAAATTGGGTGAAAATCCCAATTTGCATCAACTCACTAGAATTCCAGAGAGCTGATGTTTAATGAATACAATTGAAAACAAATAAAAAAATGACATGAGCACTACAGTGCGCGTAGACTGTAGCATGTACAATGAGCACACTCACTGTTACGCTCATTATAGCACACATGCTACTCGCGTTGAATTTTATATTACTTCTGTTTTTAAGCTTCCGGACTCCGATTCGACTCTGGTTTTTTACTATGCACTCGTAATGGAATATAGTATTCCATTAATTTATTTAAAAATATACCCATGCTTGATATCTATGGGTTAGACCCACTTTTACTGCACGGAGCACCGATCCAACCCTAGGGATCCCACATCTGCCCCAACAGAACGATATCAGAGCAGATCTTAACCACACAACACATGTTGCATGTTTGACATGTATTTGAATCTATGCCTCTATAATTTTAATTTAATTATGCATAAGTCATATTATATATGCATTATATGTTTTAAATTAAAATTGTTATTTTGACCAAAACATGTTAATGACTTGATTGTCATATATCTCCCGTGATTAGTTCATTACATTATTTTAAGTAATAGTATTAATAATATTGGAGCATTATTGGATGGTCCGTCTTGTCAATACAGAAATGAATGAGTTCTTATTACTTATGCTCAATACCATCATTATTGTGAGGGTATAAGTGGTCGGAACTTAGGTCTTGAAGGTTCAAAGACAAGACAAGATAGCAGACATGCTTACTAAGGCCATACCTCCTAATTTATTCGACAAACATGTAGAAGAGATGAGACTTTGTTACCCTCTGGATTGGCACTAAGAAAATGAGAGTTAGTTGGAGTTAGTGCTTGGAGCGCCAATCCGAATAATGTATTGTACATTATATTTTATTATCTACTAATAAAATAACTATATTTTCATTTCAACCTTGTTAATGGTAATGTCATTATGCATATTAGATTGATATATAAATATGCCGAGAATGTCATCGACTTTAGAATATTCATGTAGTAATACTAGACACTAGGTGGTCTGACATTGGGATAGTATTACTATTATAAACTATTCTAAAAGAAATATTCCTAATCGTTGATTTTGGAATACAGTCGAATTCCTATAACCTAGAGGACAAGCACATGTCGTATATTGGAATTGAAGTTCTAATGGTTTAACCCGATGTACCATTAGCAATGGAAGCTTGTATAGATATGTGGGTATTCATTGCAGTGAATACTGAATGACTCACAAGTTATTCCAAATAGTTGGAAGTACACACCACCATCAATAGAAATCTCCTTGAGTCGAGTAGCATATGTGATCCTTTGATTATATAATAACATTGATTTTGTGTGAGATCCTTCATACTTTGATGTCATATATGTCAGAGACCTTCCATAGTCTAATCTCTAGATGTTCGTTGGGTGTGGACCGATGCACTCATTAGTCAAGTACGTTTCAAGATAGGATCCGTCGGTCCGTATGTGTACCATGAGGGGTTTAAGTATCCATGTGAGCAAGTCATGATTCTTAAGACTTTGGCCAAAGTCAATCACATAGGGTGGATCGCATATATAAGAAATGATGTTCTAATTAGTTGTAAAGAATCGTGGACATGTCGACAATATGAGATGTGCGCCTCGAAAATGTGACGGTGTAATATATGTTTCCTAAGCACAACTCTGATAGCCTACGACAGACAGATTGTTAAACATATGTGATGACCTCGATTTGTATAGTTCAGAAAGGTCGTTCTGGGGACAGGATATATTTAGGATCAATCAGGATATTTTGGATCTACACAAATACAAATATGAAAGAAAATGAGATGCATAAAATGCAACAAAAAAGAAAAAAATAAATACAAAAGAAAAGAAAAAAAATAAAAGAAAAAGAAAGAAAAATTATTATTCTATTTATTAAATTATACTCTCCGTCAATGGCGCCAAAAACTTGACACGTTTAAAAAGTGGTTCTTTTACTCCCAAGTAGAAGAGTGTCGAAGTAATAAAATAATCCGATAAGACCCGAGTCGATCCACATGGAATAGATTTATAAGATAAAATAAAAATTTGAGTGAAAAATAAAAAGGTTGGATTGTTTGAAGTGATTGAAAATTTTAATTTAAACTGCAATAATAAAATAAGATGTTGGGGCTAGGGATCCACTTTTAATATTTCAAATATAGAAATCTTACTTTTATAATAAATAAATTATCATTATTACCCAATTAGTTTATTTTAGGAATTAATTATGCCAAAATATTTAAAACCAGGTATAAAGGCAGTGATAAAGTTTGTCATAATTATTCCAGATTTAAATTAAATATTAATCATTAGATTATAATTTATATATTATAATATAATTGAGATTAATATAAATTTTCATATTAAAATCTTCGCTCTTTACCCCAGCAAAAAGAAAAAAACTACTCATAATTTGAATAAAAACATACATAATTTTATTACTAGAAGCAAAAGAAATTACAAGAAAACTTTAAAAAAATAAAACACACAAGACACTCTCTCCCAAAATTCAACAAAAGAAATTAAAAGAAAGTATGAAAAAATATGCTGAGCATCCTCTTATTTATAGAGGATGCCCAACGTGTACCATTGCAATTGCATTCACTCCACTAAACATGGTCCATGTTTGGTGGAGTTCGGTCGTTTGTCACCATTATTAATTTGTTTTTTGATTTGACAATGACTTTTACATATAACAATATTTTGGTTTATTCGTCAATTTCGATTTTGAAACTTCATAATTAGAAAATCTTGTCAACAGTAAAGTTGTAAATCTTTGAGTCTTTTTTTCATCTAGAACTAAAATTACTTTAATACGATATCGGAGTAAGACATTATGGCCAAAATACGAATATTGCACAGGGCCGAAATTTCTGAAGTTGTACACTGTTAGAACGTCCTATTAATTTTCTAGCCTCCAAAATCCAAATATCAAGTCCATTTTTCTATATATGCATCCAAAGTATTATTTCACCTACATAAAAGATAGAAATCACAATAAAAATATATAAAACATAAATTTAATTATTATTTTACAAATATGCTAAATTAGGGGATTAATGAAACTATAAGTATAAAATGATTAATTTTTCTTTTAATAAATGTGCACTTTTTAGTGTTCATCACGCCCCAACCAGATTATTACTAGTCCTCAGTAATTTAAGTGAAAAAACTTTAAAAAGATAAATTTTTATCTAAATTAATAATTGTTTTTTCTTTCTTGCTAAACGATCAAACAGGTAAATTCTCCTATACTTTTTATTCTTCTTCCATACACACATAAAGTAAGGTATTAATCAATTCATTGTGCCCACAATATTCACATGTCTTGTTGAAAAGACAGTAATATTTTTGTCCTAAAATTACATTAAAGTTCACACTTTTGGCAATGAAAGTTTATTTATAAATAATTTTTTTTTTACTTTTTTTTTTAATAAAAATAATTCATCTTCATTCCTTGTAACGAGCTTTGGGCCAGTAACTCCCAAACCAGTTGGCTTTAGGGCACTAGGTTTTAAAGCACCCTTAGGGACTTAATTGCTCGAATCTCAGATATTAAAAAGAAAAAGTCTTTGATTTCCTTAAGCTTTCTCCTTAACCCATGTAACGAGCTTTGGGCCAGTGACTCCCAGACCAGTTGGCCTTAGGGCACTAAGTGTTAAAACAGCCCAACAGACTTAATTGTTCGAGTTAGAGAGGCTACAAAATCGAACTTATTCACACACTTTTTTATTATTAAACTAACTCAAGCTCTACCGTTTTACGCGAACAATCACTGCTTGTTAAGGCAAGATGTCCGGTTACTAAGTAAAAGCATGGTTAGTTTTTTTGAATAAAAACACAAATTTCATTGCCTTTAGGTGCTACCTCCAATAAATTAGAAAAACTGAATATTACAAAATTTTCACTAACAATCCATGATCATATTTTACCGTGCATGTTGATAATACCTGTCAAATAAGCATATGAAGATCAAATTTAATCAATAATATAGAGAATTCACATTTAAATGATTCAAAAGGAAAGAAACAAAAATAATTTGTTACGAATTAAATTGAGCTATGTCTCAGCAGCGAAAACTCCTTACACTGCTATCTCCGAACAACAATTCCACTTGGTTAGTCAAAAATTTATTGTTAGTTTGTGTTATTTTTTATTTTTTTTTTAAACACAAAAGAAAATTAACACAAAATACTTTTTTTTTTTACACACAAAATAACAACAAAGTAAAAACAACATAAAAGAAAACTTTTTTTTGAACTAAAAACATAACAACGAAACATAAAAATAAAAACTATCTATTCAACTATCCCCTCCCTCCAACCAATTTGAGACATTGTTCTCAATATCTAAAAAAATAAGAAGTAGAGTTTAAAAGACATCACCTGGTTAGTGTGGAATTGTCAATTGAATCTATGACTATTTAAAAGAAAAGAAAAAATTATAGATTAAGATTCAAGTCCACTCTATGCTTCTTTCCATGATCGTTACCAGACCAGTTCAACTTAGAAAGAATGGGGTCGATTTTTGGTTCATAAGCTAAAAGTGGGTCAATTAAATCATCAGCTTTTCTTGCAGTTATGTAATGACCGATAGATTTTACTACGGTATATAACTGTACTGCTACGTACGGGACATAGACACGTAAGATAAATTATGTTGAGACTCAAATATACTCATGGAATGATTTTGGGAACGATCGGTTAATCCTTCGAAGTCCCGGGACGAGACTGTACAGTGTCCCATTTGGATAGCCCATGGTATTTTGGGCATAAGGTTTTCGTATGAACTCCGATTTTTATGAATTTTATATCGTCAGAAAGGTGACACTGAGACCTACAACTGCCACGTTGAATATTTTCCCAAATTCATAACAGACGATGGTCAAAAACATAAGTCAAAATTTCGGATGAATAGTAATTTCGGGGTCAAAATGAAAAAGTCTCAAATTTTCTTCATCCTTATACATTTTTTCTACAACTTTCTTATATCTTTTGGGTCCACTATATAACGGACCACTATTCACCATTTTCCAAAAGTGAAAAAAAAATAAAAAAAAAATGAAAGAAGAGAAGAGAAAGCCGAGAGAGAAAGGAGGGAAAGGGAAGAAGGATGAGAAAGAAAAAGAATAGGAAGAAGAAAAGAGAGAAGAAAAGGGAAAGAAAAATTACGAGGCAAGTTAAGCATGGAGACTTGAAGAATGAACCAAATCAAGCAAGAGAAAAAGAGGTAAGAAATCCATTTGATCCATAAACTTGATTTTGATCTTTAAGGAATATGATGATAATGGGTGTTGGATAATTTTTATGTGCTAGTAATTGAGTTGTGATGATGATTGAGATAATTGTTGAGTGATTGAAAACATGGATTGAAAGATAATAAATTTTGGGTTTAAATCTTGATGGAATATATGAATAGTTTAAAGTTGGGTGTTGATAAATTCATTATTTGAATGATGTTGTATTGGATGTTATATGATGTTTGGAGTGATGATTTTGGTATGGCATTGGTTGGGATTGTATGGGAATGGAATTTGGAAACCAGCTGTGAAGAAGCAGTTTCAACCCCTGGGAAACGGCGACATGTCGCGACTCACTGCGAAATAAAAGGACCAAGGATTTAGCGTCAGGGCGTCGCGACGTGCATAAGTCTTGCGTCGCGACACGACGACAAAACTCAGGATTTTTTTTTAACCAACGCGATGCTTAACCCAGTCTGAATATTGTTTTACAATTCATCTAAGGAATAGAAAGGTTGTATTGGAGTAGTCCAATTAGGTTAAGGAAATTATGTGATCATGAATCATATGTTATAATTCCTGATTCTGACTCTGTATATTATTTATAGATCCTCTACAAGAATCGCATTCTCCTTCGACCAAGGATCCAGTTCGAGCCAGACTCAAACACAATGAGTGGACACTCTTCTTTAAAACTAATTTTTATTTTTGCTTCAGACTTACATTTTACGCTTTAGGGCGTTAGAAGATTTCTTTTCAGTTATTGATTATAAACAGTTATGTTTTGAGAAAGTAAAAGATTTTTTACAGTTTTAAGTTTTAAAGTATGATTTTCATGTTTTTCGGGGCATGAGGGAAAAACTCACCCCAGTATGAAACTTGAGATACAGTTGGAATTGACGGATACAAAGGACATGTGCACATGTAGAGCAAGGATGACGACATAAGATCGTGAACCTGGACTCTAGTTTAGAGCTTGGGTGGTAGCATAGATCCGCACCCCCAGTTCTAGTTTGTGGCTATGCCCAGTTGAGTCATTTTCCTAGGCGTAGACCACCAGTTTCAGATACGCCTAGTTGAGTCATTTTCCTGGGCGTAGAGCACAACGTCCAGTTGAGTCGTTTTCCTGGACGTAGAGCAGCATTAGTTTCAGAGACCTGGTTGAGTATTCCTGGACACGTCCAATTGAGTCGTTTTCCTGGACGTAGAGAAACAGAGACATTTTTTTCAGAGGTTTTCAGAAAAAATATTTTCACATAAAAGAAGAGTATGGTTTTCAAGAAAGTTTTCAAAAGCAGAGTTTTCACATAAAAGATGTTTTGGAACCTAGATTTTGAAACTAAAAATTTTCATATTAGTTTTTCAGTTTTGTCCACTCACTTAGATCGTATAGCGATCTAACCCCCACCCCAGTCTTTGTGTTTTGCAAGATTCTCGGAGGACGAGCTTGGGAGGACGGATACTGATGCAATCACTAGGAATGGAGTTCATCAGTATGAGTTAAAGGCATAGTCAGAGTTCAGTTATGGTCAAGCATGAGTCTTTTATATGTTGGGTTCTCTAAGAAAAATACCAAGATCATATTAAGAATAAAATGTGTGAATCAACAAAGTAAGATAGCGGAAAGTACTCACTTCGATCGGCTAAGGATGTGTAGACAACAAACTTTTGCCTCCATTGAAGTTGCTTCAAGCTTCTCCTTTGATGTATGTCGAGCTTCCAAGCATATTCTTGAATTCCAAACTCAAGGGTTAGTGTCCCTAACACCTTTGTATGACTCCTTTAATGTGCTAGCAATGGAGAATTTTTGCAACAAAAATTCCCCCTTCCTTTGTGTGACTCTCGGCCAAACCAAGAGAAGAGAGGAAGATGATGAAGTTCACGCCCAAGGCATGGAGATGAGAGAAAAGAAAAATGAGTGAAGTGTGTAATGATTTTCCAAAAATCAAACCATATACCAAATCAAGATTGGTAAAAAGTCCATCACCTTTTCAAAGTTGAGTGTTTGGTAAGTCATCACCAAATACCAAACTCCATCAACATAAAGTGATGAGAATGACATGTGATGTGACTTAATGTGGGCCCCATTTTGATTCAAAATCCGAGTGGGCCCGCAAACACATTCCGGGCTCGGGTTCGTTAATTCAGAATTAATGAATTTTCGTTGCGACGTAATTAAATCAAATTTAATTAAATAATTATGCCTAGCAAAATTACTGTTAAAGTCGCTTGCGAATTAATTCTAAATTAACCTCGTCGCCCGAATTAAAATCCAATTTTAATTCCGTTATGAAATCTAATTTCATTTAATATATCAAATATATTATTTTATCGATTAATTCCAAATTAATTGTTCATCTCTTCTAATTGAATTTTATCCTAGATAAAATTCTCGCGGTAATTAATCCTAGATTAATTTTCTCTCTCTCTTCTAATTAATCACAGATTAATTATGTTCGAGTCATACGTCATCGGTGAATCTTCAGGAAGCGACCCATGAGATCCCTGGATATGTTGGCAGTAAATCTGATCGTCGGATTATCCGAACATGTGCGTACCTAGTACCACTTTCTTACCGATTTACAATACATGGTTGGCTTCTAGCAAAACACCGTGCCTACCCAATTCTCCAGAAATATTCTTTTAAGGAATATATAATCTATGTCAGGCGTAGTATACGTAGTATTGCGTATTGCGATCCAGTATCGAATGTCACATGTTAGGCCCGGGGATGGAATTGTGTCTGCCCCGTACGAAGCATATATCAGATCTCTGGTAACTAGTCTCTATAATCGGATAATCATGACTTAGTCATATTATCCCGATGACTTCAGTACTAAAGAGTATTAGTTCCGTATCCTGTGTGATCATCATCTCCACATGACTGGAGTGATACTTCCATCTTGATATCACACCCAATACACTACGATTCTCAATATACCCAGAAGAGGCGTACACATAACCTGTTAAAGCCCCGGACGACCAAAACCAAAGTATATTGATTGTCGCAAGTATTAGCGATGCAAGTCTCAGGTTAAGACCAAATACACCTACCCTAATTCGGACTCCCATAGACACATAGTCATACTACTAATGGGATTCCGAGGGGTCTATCCAGAGCGAAGCTGTTTCCATACCATCGGTAAACAGAACCTCCTATTACCCTTGCATGAGTATCCAATACCCAAATATATGAGAACTATGGCGTTACACTTCCATAACGCGCACAAGTGCAATACTAGTCTATTCCGCATTATCGATGTCCAGTCTCGATAATACTACGACTAGAGATATTTAATGATTAAACCTTAATGGATTAATATTGTCTCATATCTTATTAATCCGGTACTAATCATATGGACTTTTATCATTTATATATCTTGGTAATCTAATTACAAATGATAAAAGAGTAATTTCTTTTGTCACATAGTTTATTTGTACAACAACACCATGTTCTGTACAAATAGTGATGTTATGGGTCATAATTGTCCAACAATCTCCCACTTGGCCTATAGCCAATCACTCAAGTGTCCTACACCTGAACTATGTACGGGTCGCTCAAACTTCTGCTGAGAAACTGCTTTCGTCAGTGGATTTGCAAGGTTATCATCTGATGTGATTTATTCGATCATCATATTGCCACCATGTATGATCCGATGAATCAGATGAAATTAGTCGAAGTACATACTTAGATCGTTGATGAGACCATTAATTCTTTAGCCTGTAATGTAGCCTAGCTCAGCTGCTAACAGAACTACTCCTAATCTAATTAGGAATTTTACAGATCCAAAATTGCTTCTTTTGTTGCCTCAGCTGCAGCAATATTCCACTTTTATTGATTATTCGGCAACAATATCTTGCTTGGAAGATTTCCAGCTCATTGTTCCGTTATTCAAACTATATAGTACCCTTATTACGACTTATAGTCATTTTTTTCGGTTTGGAAACTTGCAACGGTGAACCCAATCACTTCAAGCTCTCATTCTCCATGTATAAGAAAGCATCCTTAGTTCATCTAAGATACTTAAGGATGTTCTTAACATCAATCCAGTGACTATCACTTGGATTGGCCTGATTGTGACTCCAAATGCTCAAAGCATATGAGACACCGGGTCGCGTACATCTTTTCAATGTACGAGTTCTCGGAGAGTGCCAACAACTTTTAGATCTATCCCAATAGATCCTTATTCCTAGAATAAAGGTTGCATCTCCCAAGTATTCCATGGAGAATTTTAATGAAAGCCAAGCTTTCACCGATTGTATTATGGGAATGTCATTTCCAAGAAATGATATGTCATCATTATATAGGACAATTATTGTCAGTGCGCTCCTTCTTATATACACAAGAATTATCTTCGTTTTGAATTAAATCATATACCATTATGATTTTATCAAAACGTTGGTTCCAAGAACACGATGCTTGCTTCAATCTATAAATGGATCGATTTAACTTGTAAACCTTGTTTGCATGCTTCAGTACGACAAAACCGTCAGGATGTTGATAAACATCCTCCAAAAGGTTTCCGTTTAAGGAAAGCGGTTTTGACGTTCAGCTACCATATTTCATAAATGAAACATGCAGCATTAGCAAGTATTATCCGAATGGATTTAACCATGGCAACAGGTAAAAGTTTTCATCGTAATCGACACTATGTTGATGACGATACCTTTTCTGTACAAGCCTAGCTTTGTACGTTTGTATGTTGCCATCCATGTATGTCTTCCTTGAAGACTAATATAGTACCAACAGACACAATGTCTTTCGGTATATCAACCAGTATCCAAACTTGGTTGATATACATGAAATCCATTTCGGACTTTATGGCATTTTGCCATAATATGGAGTCGATACCTTGTATCACTTCCTTATACGTAGCCGGTTCGTGTTCCTCAATAAGATTGACATATTTATGAGGTGAGATCAGAAACCCATACCTCCTAGGTTGTTTTCTGACTCTCTCCGACTTGCGTGGTTCTTATGTATTTGAATATTGTGGTACAGTTTCATCCCTGATGAACTATTTGTGTTCCATTAAGGAATCGGTGCCTTGAACAATATTACTCCGATTTTCATCGAGTTTTACTTTCTGTTGGGCAATCTCTAAGTCCCGAGGATCGATTATCAAGTAAGAAACAACATGTGAATACATCGAGGAAGTTGCGAAATACTTACATCGATCGGTTGAGGCGATGCAGCGAAGAACAAAAATCTTTTTCACCCTCCAAGGTGGTCACGGCAGTGGCTGAATTTAGCTCCTCCATTTACGGCAATGGTCCAAGATCCAAGCTCCAAGCTTTGTGTGGAATTTCCATGCTCACAAGTGTGGTTCCCTATCACATTCGCAAGACCCTTTTGTGTGCTAGCACTTGGTGATTTTGCCGCAAACCCACCATCTTGCTTCTCCTTCCATTCACGGCAGAAAACCAGAAAACAGAAGAGGATGCAGCCCCTTTGGGCGAGAGAGAGAGAGAAGAGTGGAGAGAGTTGTGTTATTTTTGTTACATCAAATTGGTAAATGATTTTCCAAAAATCATATACAAAAAAATTGCAACCAAAAAGTCAAATGGCAATTAAAGCCACAACCACTTCCATCAATCAATCAATCAAGTGACAAGTTGTCATATCACACAATGTGACTAATGATTTGACGTTTGATGTGACTTGTGGGCCGCACTTGAATTCGAAATACGAGTGCGCCCGCAAACGCTCTCGGGGGCTCGGGTTCGCTAATTCTAAATAACGAATTTTCCGTTGCGTCGTAATTAAATAATTATGCCAAGCAAAATTACTATTCACGTCGATAACGAATTAATTCTAAATTAACTCGTTCGCCCGACGTCGAAATCCAATTTTGTATAATATATCGAATATATTATTTTATCGATTAATTCCAAATTAATCGTTCTCTCTCTTTAATAAATATTTTATCCCAGATAAAATATCCTCCGCAATTAATCCTAGATTAATTTTCTCTCTTATCTAATTAATCCCAGATTAATTAAGTGCGAGTTATACGTCATCGGTGAATCTTCGGGAAGCGACCCATGAGATCCCCGGATATATTGGCAGTAAATTCGGTCGTCGGACTATCCGAACACGTATGTACCTAGTACTACGTTTATACCGATTTACAAGACAAGGTTGGCTTCTAGCAAAGCGCCATGCCTACCCAATTCTCCAGAATTATCCTTACAGGAATATGTGATCTATATCAGGCGTAGTATACGTAGTATTGCGTATTTCGATCTAGCATCGGATGTCACATGATAGGTCTGGGGCTGAAATTGTGTTTGCCCCGTACGAAGCACATATCAGATCTCTGGTAACTAGTCTCTATAATCGGATAAACATGACCTAGTCATAATATCCCGATAGTTGCAGCATATAAGAGAACGAGTTCCGTATCCTACGTGACTATCATCTCCACTATGACTGGAGTGATACTTCCGTCTTGACATCACACCCAACACACTACGATTCTCAATATACCCAGCAGAGGCGTACACAGAACCTGTTAAAGCCCTGGACGACCTAAAACCAAAGCATATTGATTGTCGTAAGTATTAGCGGTGCAAGTCTCAGGTTAAGACCAAATACACCTACCCTGATTCGGACTTCCATAGACACATAGTCATACTACCAATGGAATTCTGAGGGGTCTATCCATAGCGAATCTGTTTCCGTACCATCGGTAAAACAAAACCTCCTACTACACTTGCATGAGTATCTTATAACCAAATATATGAGAACTATGCCGTTATGCCCTCACAACGCGCACAAGTGAAATACTAGTCTTTTTCGCATTATCGATGTCTAATCTCGATAATACTCTGACTAGGGATATTTAATGATTAATCCTTCGTGGATTGATACTGTCTCATATCATCTCAATCCAGGAACTAATCATATGGACCTTTCATCATTTATACATCTTGGTGATCTAATCATAAATGATAAAAGAGTAATTTCCTTTGTCACATAATTAATTTGTACAACAACACTATGATCTATACAAATAGTGATGCTATGGGTCATAACTGTCCAACAATCTCCCACTTGGCCTATAGCCAGTCACTCAAGTGTCCTACACCTGAACTATGTACGGTTTGCTCAAATTTCTGAGAAAAGACTTTCGTCAGCGGATTTGCATGATTATCATCTGATGCGATTTATTTGATCATCACATCGCCATGATGTATGATCCGAACGAATCAGATGAATAGTTAAAGTATATATCTGGATCGTTGATGAGACCATTAATTCTTTGGCCTGTGTTGTAGCCTAGCTCAGCTGCTAGCAGAACTATTCCTAATCTAATTAGGATTATTATCAATCCAGAAGGCTTCTATTGCTGCCTCAACTGCAGCAATAATCCACTTTTGTTTTTTATTCGGTAACAGTATCTTGCTTGGAAGATTTCCAGCTCACTGTTCCATTATTCAAACTGTGTGGTACCGTTGTTACGACTTATAGTCATTTATATCGGTTAGGAAACTTGTAACAGTGATCCCAGTCACTTCAAGTTCTCATTCTCCATAGTTTAAGACAGCATCCTTAGATCTCTAAGATACTAAAGGATGTTCTTAACATCAATCCAGTGACTATCACTCGGATTGGCCTGATTGTGACTCCATATGCTCAAAGTATATGAGACACCAGGTCGCGTACATTTTTCAATGTATGAGTTCTCAGAGAGTATCAACAACCTTTTAGATCTATCCCAGTAGATCTTTATTCCTAGAATAAAGGTTGTTTCTCCCAAGAATTCTACGGAGAATTTTCATGAAAGCCAAGCTTTCACCGATTGTATTATGGGAATTTCATTTCCAAGAAATGACGTCATCATTACTAAGGACTTTCGCTGTCAGTGCACTCCCACTAACCCTCTTATATACATAAGAATCATTTACGTTTTGAATTAAATCATACACCATTATGATTATATCAAAACGATAATTCTAAGAAATCAATGCTTGCTACAATCCATCCATGGATCGAATAACCTGTAAACCTTGTTTGCTAGTTTCGGTATGACAAAACCGTCAGGATGTTATAAACATCCTCCAAAAGGTTTCCGTTAAGGAAAACGGTTTTGGCATTTAGCTGCCACATTTCACAAATGAAACATGCAGCTTCAGCAAGCATTATCCAAATGAATTTACCATGGCAACATTTAAAAGGTTTCGTCGTAATCAACACAATGTTGATAACGATACCTTTTCGATACAAGCTTAGCTTAGTACGTTGGTATGAGGCCTTCCATGTATGTCTTCCTTGAAGATTTATATAGTACCAATAGGCACAATGCATTTTCGGTACATCAACTAGTATCCAAACTAAGTTGATATACATGGAATCCATTTCGGACATCATGGCACTTTGCAATAACAGGGAGTCGATACCTTGTATCACTTCCTCATACGTAGTCATTTGGTATTCCTCAATAAGATTGACATTTTAACGAGGTGAGATCAGAAACCCATACCTCAGGTTACTTTCTGACTCTCTCCGAATTACGCGGTTCTTGTGTATTCGAAGATTATTGGTATAGTTTCATCCTTGATGAACTATTTGTGTTCCATTAAGGAATTGGTGCCTGGAACAGTATTACTCTGATTTTCATCGAGTTTTACTTTCCTCCCACTTACCACTATATATCGGTATTCCTCCTAGGAAAACCGCATGGCGAGCAATAATTATATTGTTCTCTTGTGAGTTGTATAAGTACTATACTTTTGGTTTCCCTAGGATAACCTACAACTTAGGCACTTATCCGATTTGGGTTTTAGTTTGGTATCATCCAAACATATGCCTAGCATACCCAAATCATTAGAAATGAGAAAACCCAGTTTCTTTCTTGTTCATATCTTATATGAAATCTGTCAAACAGATTTTTATGGAACCTTATTCAAAATAAGTTTTGCACTGTTAATGCTTATCCGTTGAAGGAAATGGTAGCTCAGAGCGAATCATGATTAACCTTATCATGTCCAACAAAATTCGGCCTCTTAGTTCGGACACACCGTCAAACTGACGTGTTCCGGGAGGAGTCCTCATTGAAAGAATACTATAGTCTTTCAAGTATATGAGAAACTTATTGCTTAAGTATTTTCATCATGGTCTAACCGTGATGGTTTAATACTTTAGCCGATCTTTTTGTCTATTTCGTGTCGAAACTTTAAAAGTTTCTGATTGTGTTTCAAAAGAAACACATAACCACAACGCAATTCCGCATCCGTGTAGGTCACGAAATATTCATATCCACACCTAGTCTAGCTAGACATGGGCCCACTTACTTCACTATGAACTAGGGCTAACAGATCGGTGGCATTTACACTTTTACCAATTAAAAAGGCATTTTAGGCACTTTGCCCAATAAACTAGATTCGTAGACTTTATTTGAATAATATCAAATATGTCCTAGTACCCACTCTTCAAAAGTGTGGATATACGAGTCTTTTTTAATTGTGTCCCAGACATCAATGCCACATTTAAGTTTCTTCTGATCAAATCAGTTTGAGCTATTTGTTTGTCATGCCATATGTTTGAGATCTATTTATATTCAAAATATAAATACTGTTATTCACATCTAATGTGTTTATCTCAATATCATCTTTATATAATGAAACACTTAGTGTTCTAGAATATAAAGGTATACCCGCAACGGGTTAAACCCTGATATAGAGATAATGTTCCTAGTCAAACTAGTTACATTTTAACAGTTTCCAATTTAGGTACACACCCGAAGGGTAGTTCCTAAACTTAGGTATCTACGGTTAAAACAGTGACTTTCGTCCCATTTTCGATTCGCAGATTAATCTCAACTGAAGTCAGTATCCTGCTCATAGCAGATTCTGCACATCAGTACATATTTATGTACCACAGTAATTATTTAAATCCAATTTTAATACTAGTAGTGAACAAAATTATGACAAACATATTTGAAGTCAGAGCCTTGCTCGTTCTTCAATTCCTTTATGTCTGCTTTTTCCAAACAGCAGTCACGCTTCCGCGATCCCGTTTGCCACAATTTAGGCAGACATTTTGGGATATGTCATTTATCTTCTCAAAAGATTATAATGATTTAGCCTTTGCTCCTTTTCCACACCCAGAAGCCTTTGGCCAAGCCTTGGCCTTCCGGAATGTCGAAGTAAGGTGCGCCTTGAGCTTCTTGCCTTATTGCAAACTTTGGCTTTGGCTCCTTGAGAATAGCCTTTAACTCTCCAAGAGTTTACTATTGCAATTTAGTATTTCAAAGATCTAAAAATAGATCTATGAATATCCTCCAATCTCATTATCATACTTTAAGGATCTAATCCTTAGTTCTGATTAAGAAATTAAGGAATCTTTTTGGCAAGCTTAATGGATTAAGCACTAAAGTTATCATCACATGAATATTCCAAATATCATGCTCTACTATTTGCTTAACTCCAGGCTTAGGCCTAATATGTTATTTTATCAAATAAAGTAACTTATTAGTTTTCAGGACTATCCTGAATTTTATTCCCAATTTGAAAATTAAAGTCGTTCAAATACATTTTCACCCAGGATTATGTTTTAAACACTAATCTTTCAATTTTATCTTGATTCTAATAGTCCAACTATTTAATCAACGGTTTTAGGTATTATTTATTATAATGATTACTATAGTCCAACTATATAATCAACTATAATTTAATAGGTTAAATTCAATTATATTGATTACTATAATCCAATTATAAAATCAACTATAATTAATTGAATCAAATATATTGATTACTATAATCCAATTATATAATCAACTATAAATGAATAGTTTGAATACAGTACAACTGTTTATTAAAACAACCATTTAAATATTAGTCCAACTAACATTTAATTTAACGACGAATGAATTGTGATTGAGCGCGTATGGCAAGTTATTAAACGAATATTGCAAATTTAATACTTGCCTCCCACTATTTTTCGGCGAGCCTCTTGTAGGACACAGAAACTGGGTGACGCTGTTTCGGGCTCGCGGCCGGTCGGGAGTACGGAGTAGCCCGCGGGGGACTAAACCGGAGAATAAAATGGAGTCGCCACCCGGTGTGAACCGGGAAAATGATTTAAGGCCGCACTCACCCTCGCAAGGGAAGACCTCAAACCGTTGAGTTCGGAATGGTCCCTTACTATGTCGTTTGTAATGAATGGATTTGTGCAATATTAACCAAGTCTACTCAACAATACATGTTGGTCAAAGTAGTCTAAATTCTTATAAAGCCTAAATCTTGGTTCACATGCTTCAAACTTTCATAACGGCAAACAGATGATATCACACATCAAAGTTAAATAACTAATGATCTAACATAACATAACTTAAATTCCTAATACGAAAGGTAAATAACTAAGTCATGCTAAAAATAAAACAACATTCTAATAGCCTAATCATGCTCAAATACAAGTTTGGATGAAATGAAATATGTGAATCCTTCAAGTGGTACGGGGCATTGTATCCCGAGTGCAAACCATAATACCGTTCATTCGGATTCGGCTATGAAATTTATGTCCGACTTTCCATCCAATATACCACAAGAAGGAACACATTTTCCATTCACCCAGAATTCACATCATATACCAATCCATAATACTCATGCGAAATAAAGTAATAAAATAACTAAAAATAAAGGATAATAAATAAAATGGGTGCCCTCAGGTCTTACCTTTTTAGTCGCTTTCCGGGAGTACGTTTCACGTGCCGGAAGGGATATCGTTTCGATGTTTTCACTGGTCCGCTGTTTCCACTATTTTTACAGGTTCGCTGTTTTCTCTATTTTCACTGGTCCGTTGTTTCCGCTGTTTCGCTCGCCGTTTTCTTTGTTTTACTCACTGTTTTAACTCACCGTGTATTATGTTTGGGGTATGGGCTGATTCACGGTTTTTTATTCTCGGCGGTGGCTTGTTCGGTTTTGTCAAGTGACGTGTCTTTATTTTGGCAGTGTGTGAGTCGACGTTAAGGGCCGTGTGTCATGATGATGGGTACATGGCTTGGTCTGGACGTGTCAATTGTTTGAGTGTGTGAGTCAGTTTGTGGGGGGGGGGGGATTTTCTCGGCTATTTGTGGCAGTGGGTTGAGCTATTGTCGGTGATTAGTGGTCAAGGCGTGAAGGGCTGTGAACGTGCATGAGGGCTGTGAGTGTGTGTTTTGCTCGTGAGTGGAGTTTAGTGGGCAAGCAATACGTGTGCCATTGGTGCGTGGAGTGTGAGTGGCTGGGAGTTTAGATTTGTTTGCTGAGGGTTCACGTGCAAGAAGAAAAATGGATCTAGGGTTTCTAGCTTGTTCTTATTTTGGTCGGTGGGTAAAGGCTGGTTTAGTGCTTTTGTTTGTGGTTAGAGAGTTGCCGTGTGTTTCTTGTTGAGGAGGGAGAATGCTTAGGGTTTGTTTAGGGTGTATGCCGAGAGGTTATGTGAAGGTATAACTGTTATGGAGGTGGTGCTGTGGCGTTGTGAAGGGCAGTCTCAGGCGTTGTGTGGATGTGAAAAGGGGGGTGCATTCTCGTTGAAAGTAGGCTGCTGGTTGTGTTGGTTTTGATGGGCTGTGAATTTGAGGCTAATGGCGTTGACAGGGTGCAGGTAGGGCGTTTAGGGTCACAGTTTCATGTTGATCATAAAGTAGAGAGAGATGATAGACTATTGTCTTAGGGGGAGCTGGGTCTTTTATTTTGGTGAGATTCTTTTTTTTGGTGAGTCCCGCCATCCCCCTGCGTGAAGGTATTAGGGTTTATATGGTTGTTGTTTTTTTTGAAGTGAGAGTGAGGAGAGGCACGGCATGGGTGGAGTTATGGGTAGTCATGGGTTATGCATTGAGGGTTGTGAGGTGGTGAGGTAGTGTGTTGCTACGTGTTGGGGCTATTATGGGTGGTTGTATGGCTTCCTAAGTGCAGTGTATGGTTCCTTGTGGTTCTGTTGCTTAGTGTGTGTCTTTTGTTTATTATTTGGGAAAAGGTGGCATTATGGGCGTGGGTCATGGGAATCTTGGTTTGTTTTGTGAAATTATTTGGTGGAAGATGGAAAAATGGGTGGCTTTCACGTGGGTGGCAAAGAAAAAGAGGTGGAATTTTTATGAACCGGGCCGAGGATAAATTTAAAATTGAGACCAAACGAGTGAACCCGAAGCTTGAACAAGCGAACCAAATCCAATAAAAATGTCAATTCTTGACCCTTCCCTTCCGACGACCGCTTTCCGCAACTAAAAAAGTAATGCCTCCATTCGATGCTCATCAATGGGCTGATATGCAAAAATGCAATGCCTACAGTCGCCTCCACTTTGATGGGATCTGTGCAGTGTGTGACAATGACTGTCTTATCAAAGTTCGTGCAATGCATTATTACTTACCTGGCTCACCAGCTGCCACCTGACTTCCTGCTGCTTCGAGCTGAGCTGATGATGCAGTGGACCTCGATCCTGGGACGCATCCCAATAACTGCAACCTGACAATGGGGGCACCTCGACCCTGGGCACCTCGACCCAACACCGCTTACAACAGAGAACTCGCCCTCGAACTGATGATGTAGTGGGCACATCGACCCTGGGCACCTCGACCCGGAACTACAACTGAAAATGGGGCACCTCGACCCTGGGCTCCTCGACCCAGAACTACAACCGACAACGGAGGCACCTCGACCCTGGGCACCTCGACCCTGGGCACCTCGACCCAACACCGCTGACAATAGGGACCTCGCCCTCAAACTGATGATGTAGTGGGCACCTCGACCTGGGCACCTCAACCCGGAACTACAACCGACAACGGGGGCACCTCGACCCTGGGCACCTCGACCCAAACTGATACTGATGTGGGCCTCGCCCCCGGACTGGTATATGGGCCTCGCCCCCAGAAGGATACTGATATGGGACTCGCCCTAAACGGATACTGATATGGGCCTCGCCCCAAACTGATACTGATATGGGCCTCGCCCCAAACTGATACTGATATGGGCCTCGCCCACAGACAGATACTGATATGGGCCTCGCCCTAGACTGATATTGATATGGGCCTCGCCCACACTGATACTGATATGGGCCTCGCCCCCAGACTAATACTGATGTGGGCCTCGCCCCAAACTGATACTAATGTGGGCCTCGCCCCGAACTGATATGGGCCTCGCCTTAAACTGATACTAATATGGGCCTCGCCCCAACTGATACTGATATGAGCCTCGCCCAAACTGATACTGAAATGGGCCTCGCCCCCAGACTGATACTGATGTAGGCCTCGCCCCAAACTGATACTGATATGGGCCTCGCCCCAAAACTGATACTGATATGGGCCTCGCCCCAAATTGATACTGATATGGGCCTCGCCCCAAACTGATACTGATATGGGCCTCGCCCAAACTGATACTGATATGGGCCTCGCCCCAGACTAATACTGATGTGGGCCTCACCCCAAACTGATACTAATGTGGGCCTCACCCCAAACTGATACTGATGTGGGCCTCACCCCCGACTGATACTGATATGGGCCTCGCCCCAACTGATATTGATATGGGCCTCGCCCAAACTAATACTGATATGGGCCTCGCCCCCAGACTGATACTGATGTGGGCCTCGCCCCAAACTGATACTGATGTGGGCATCGCCCCCTACTGATACTGATATGGGCCTCGCCCCAACTGATACTGATATGGGCCTCTCGCCCCAAAATTGATATGGGCATTGTTTCTGAACTGTGCTAAGATGGGGCTTTATTCCCTGGTTTATTCCCCTGGGCCTTATTCCCGGACTGTGTTAAGATAGAGCTTTATTCCCTGATTATGTTGATTGTGGGCCTTGTTCCCGAACTGTGCTAAGATGGGGCTTTATTCCCCTGAGCTTTATTCTCGAACTGTTAATATGAGGTTTTATTCCTCCGAGATTTATTCCTGAACTGTACTGAGATGAGGCTTTATTCCTTCGAGTTTTATTCCTGAACTGTACTGATATCGAGCTTTGTTCCCGAACTGTTGAGATGAGGCTTTATTCCCTCGAGCTTTATTCCCGAATTGTACTGACTGTAGGCTTTGTTCCTGAACTATACTGACTGTAGGCTTTGTTCTTGAACTGTACTGAATGTGGGCTTTATTCCTGAACTGTACTGAATGTGGGCTTTATTCCTGAACTGTACTGAATATGGGCTCTATTCCCGAACTAAACTGGATGTAGGCTCTGTTCCTGAAATGAGCTGAATGTATGCTTTGTTACTGAACTGTACTGAATGTGAGCTTTATTCCTGGACTGAGCTGCTGTGGGCCTCGACCCTGGGACTCATCCCCGAAAACTGATACTGAATCTGATGTGGGCCTCGACCCTGTGACTCATCTCTGAAAACTGATGCTGAAGCTGATGTGGGCCTCGACCCTGGGACTCATCCCCGAAACTGATACTGTAGCTGATGTGTCTCCATACCCGAAGTGCTATACCTGGAAAAGACTGATAGTGATGTGGGCCTCGCCCGCAGAGTTTCATACCCGGCAAATACTGATAGTGATGTGGGCCTCGCCCCCAGAGTGCCATACTTGGCAAAGACTGATAGTGATGGGGCCTCGCCCCCAGAGTGCCGTACCCGGCAAAGACTGATAGTGATGTGGGCCTCAACCCGCAGAGTGCCATACCCAGCAAGGACTGATAACGATGTGGGCCTCGCCCCCAGAGTGACATACCCGGTAAAGACTGATAGTGATGTGGGCCTCAACCCACAGAGTGCCATACCCGGCAAAGACTGATAATGATGTAAATGATTTATTTCAAAATACTATATTGCTCTCCTCGAGACAATCTTAATAGCTAAACATATTTTCGTCCTCAACGAATGCTTCGTGTCGAAACCAGAGAACCTTCAAAGTACTTGATACACTCAATTTCGATTGTCTGAATGGGTGATCTGAACTAGACTCTTAGTGTGTGTGTGTGCTAAGGGCTCTTTCACAGCTTGGTCCTTTAGTAAGCCAACTTGGTGATTTCGTTTTAGAGAATCGAACCAGTGGGTCTAACCAACCTGGATGTCTTAATCACATTCTGTGATTACTTCAGCATACTCAACATGATATGGTCTACGTCTTTTTTTTCTCTTCTTTCATTTTCTTTTTTTCTTTTTTTCTTTTTTTTT
Organism: Zanthoxylum bungeanum; assembly: GCA_019454045.1. Taxonomy (NCBI): domain Eukaryota; kingdom Viridiplantae; phylum Streptophyta; class Magnoliopsida; order Sapindales; family Rutaceae; genus Zanthoxylum; species Zanthoxylum bungeanum. Next base: position 51,258 of record SKCR01040206.1, read on the forward strand.
TTTCTTTTTTTTTTTCTTTTTTTCTTTTCTTTTCTTTTCTGACACACACCTACCCTTTAAGGTATCATTTCTCCTCATGGTGGTCCTAATACTCGCCCATGGGTAGCTTCACACGCTTATCGGTTATAGGTGGTCTATTTTTTTTCTTCTTTTTTTTATTATTTCAAAGACTTTTTTCTTTTTTCCAACCATATCATATATCATAGCATCAGTAAACAAGGGTGGACATCCAGGAAAACGGTCATTCACTGATCCATTATCTCTTTAACTAGTCATCTTGCCAACCACTCAGGCTTCTACTGCTGAGATCCCGTAATCAAGTGCTTATGAGTCTAACCGAGATCAGTCCATTCAGAATACCGGACGAGAGCATGTCTCGCACTTATCGTTTCTAGGGTTTCTTCCCTACAACATACAATGTCATCATCGGACATATGTCTAGCCACCAAAGATTTTTCCTTTCTCTGATATTCCTCTTTTCAATTGCTGGTAATTTGGGGCTTCACCCCCATGGGTTCATTTCTGAATATTGCTGGTATTACTTTATCTACTTCCAACTTGCTTGTATTCTGCTGCTTTCTCTTTCCTTATTTGAGACCTGCGAACACAAACAAAACAATAGAATGAAAACATACGCGTGTGATGTGTAAATATGCAAGTGTAGAGGTACTCCCTTTTCGTGATGGGTTGGATCCTCATTGTGCTCCTTGGCGCCATATGTCTCTGGTCGCCCTCTGCTGGTTCTCTTTTGTTTGAATTCTGCCAAAAACAAAACACCAAACAAGGGATGCAAGTTACGTGTATGCATGTATGCATGGATGATTTCCTATATCCCGTTGGGTTAGGTCTTCCACCAATTCCCTTGGTGACTGCTCAATCTTCTCTTCCTCAGGCTAAAAACTGCTTCAATCTGTTTACATCGATCGACTCGGTGAACTCATTCTCTTTTAAATCTGACAGTCTCACTGCTCCGTTTCCCAATTTCTGAATGGCTATCATGTCTTTTCTGCTTGCTTCTTCCGAGGATTCCCTGATGGTCTTTCCATTCTGATTGTACAACTTTCTGTTATCGGCTATACCGGTACGGTCAAACTGGCTACAACATTAGTCAGCACTTGCAACATCTCAATAATTTCAGTTACTTTAATCTCCAATTGATCCAGGCGGGATCTCTCATTTGCTAACTTGCTCATGTTGACTGACGGTCTCTTGACGAGTCTTCCCCAACCCAACGGGTATCTATGATGGCTTTTAAGACACAAAAGGGTTAACATGATGCGTGTATGCATGAAATGCTTGAGATGTGTGTGATGCGGAAAATACATATATAAGTTGGCCTATCATCATTTTTAACCATTCAATCACATCATTGCGCGGTGCAAACTTGTCCCAGTTGAAAAGGCCCAACAAGTTTATACTTTTGCGATAACATGGCTAAACAACTTCAAATGATAAGAGGCCCCAATACAAAATGGCCCATCGGCATTTTAGAAACTTTTGACCCAATTGTCAAAGGACACGAACTCGTTCCAGTTTAAATGGCCCAACCAGTTCATATCTCTTGACAAAAAGTACAATTGAATCCAAATAACGATGGTCCCAAACATAAACATAAAATAAATGATTTCTATGGGTCATACAATTAGGGTTCGCATGCAGGTTTAAAATAATGTAAACAAAGGATCCCGATGACGAAGGTTTGCTCACAACTAGGACTCCCCACTCAAGGGTTCGAGGGACCAAGTGAGCGCACCCATTTTATACCTTACGGTACGTGCCAACGAGTTATGGTGTGTGACTGACTGTCAAATGGATTTCCCGTTGTAGATTCCCCAGAGGGAGGGTGGAGCGAGGATCTCTTAAGTACCCTAGCTTCTTAGGCTCTTATCGCTTGGTGTCAGGAATAAACAATGAGTCCTCCAAATTAGTCTATCACAATGAGCTACGGGTGAATGATTATCTAGGTGCCTTCACAGCTTTTCCTTATAGAAAGGTAATGAGTGAAGGAAGACACCAAACCATCACCTAGCCTTAATACCTTTGATTAAACTCCCTAAACCCACAGTAGTCATGGTTAAATTAAAGCACAAATCAAAAACATTACAAGACATTATTTCGGGGCCGATTCTCTATCCCCAGTGGAGTCGCCAGACTGTAGGACACAGAAAGTGGGCGACGCTGTTCCGGGCTCGCGGCCCGGTCGGGAGTACGGAGTAGCCCGCGGGGGACTAAACCGGAGAAAGAAAATGGAGTCGCCACCCGGTGTGAACCGGGAAAATGATTTAAGGCCGCACTCACCCCTCGCAAGGGAAGACCTCAAACCGTTGGGTTCGGAATGGTCCCTTACTTATGTCGTTTGTAATGAATGGATTTGTGCAATATTAACCAAGTCTACTCAACATACATATTGGTCAAAGTAGTCTAAATTCTTATAAAGCCTAAATCTTGGTTCACATGCTTCAAACTTTCATAACGGCAAACAGATGATATCACACATCAAACATGTTAAATAACTAATGATCTAAACATAACATAACTTAAATTCCTAATACGAAGGTAAGTAACTAAGTCAAGCTAAAAATAAAACAACATTCTAATAGCCTAATCATGCTCAAATACAAGTTTGGATGAAATGAAATATGTGAATCCTTCAAGCGGTACGGGGTATTGTATCCCGAGAGCAAACCATAATACCGTCCATTTGGATTCGGCTATGAAATTTATGTCTGAGTTTCCATCCAATATACCACAAGAAGGAACACATATTCCATTCACCCAGAATTCACATCATATACCAATCCATAATACTCATGCGAAATAAAGTAATAAAATAACTAAAAATAAAGGATAATAAATAAAAGAGGTGCCATCAGGTCTTACCTTTTTAGTCGCTTTCCGGGAGTGCGTTTCACGGTGCCAGAAGGGATATCGTTTCGATGCTTTCACTGGTCCGCTGTTTCCACTATTTTTACAGGTTCGTTGTTTTCTCTATTTTCACTGGTCTGTTGTTTCCGCTGTTTTCGCTCGCCGTTTTCTTTGTTTTACTCACTGTTTTAACTCGCCGTGTATTATGTTTGGGGTATGGGCTGATTCACGGTTTTTTTATTCTCGGCGGTGGGTTGTTCGGTTTTGTGTCAAGTGACGTGTCTTTATTTTGGCAGTGTGTGAGTCGGCGTTAAGGGCCGTGTGTCATGATGAAGGGTACATGGCTTGGTCTGGACGTGTCAATTGTTTGAGTGTGTGAGTCAGTTTGTGGGGGGGATTTTCTCGGCTATTTGTGGCAGTGGGTTGAGCTATTGTCGGTGATGAGTGGTCAAGGCGTGAAGGGCTGTGAACGTGCATGAGGGCTGTGAGTGTGTGCTTTGCGCGTGAGTGGAGTTTAGTGGGCAAGCAATGCGTGTGCCATTGGTGCGTGGAGTGTGAGTGGCTGGGAGTTTAGATTTGTTTGCTGAGGGTTCATGTGCAAGAAGAAAAATGGATCTAGGGTTTTTAGCTTGTTCTTATTTTGGTCGGTGGGTAAAGGCTGGTTTAGTGCTTTTGTTTGTGGTTAGAGAGTTGCCGTGTGTTTCTTGTTGAGGAGGGAGAATGCTTAGGGTTTATTTAGGGTGTATGCCGAGAGGTTATGTGAAGGTATAGCTGTTATGGAGGTGGTGCTGTGGCGTTGTGAAGGGCAGTCTCAGGCGTTGTGTGGATGTGAAAAGGAGGGTGTATTCTCGTTGAAAGTAGGCTGCTGGTTGTGTTGGTTTTGAGGGGCTGTGAAGTTGAGGCTAATGGCGTTGACAGGGTGCAGGTAAGGGAGTTTAGGGTCACAGTTTCATGGGTTGATCATAAAGTAGAGAGAGATGATAGACTATTGTCTTAGGGGGAGCTGGGTCTTTTATTTTGTGAGATTCTTTTTTTTTGGTGAGTCCCGCCATCCCCCCGCGTGAAGGTATTAGGGTTTATATGGTTGTTGTTTTTTTTGAAGTGAGAGTGAGGGAGAGGCACGGCATGGGTGGAGTTATGGGTAGTCATGGGTTATGCATGGAGGGTTGTGAGGTGGTGAGGCAGTGTGTTGCTACGTGTTGGGGCTATTATGGGTGGTTGTATGGCTTCCTAAGTGCAGTGCATGGGTTCCTTGTGGTTCTGTTGCTTAGTGTGTGTCTTTTGTTTATTATTTGGGAAAAGGTGGCATTATGGGCGTGGGTCATGGGAATCTTGGTTTGTTTTGTGAAATTATTTGGTGGAAGATGGAAAAATGGGTGGCTTTCACGTGGGTGGCAAAGAAAAAAGAGGTGGAATTTTTGTGAACCGGGCCGAGGATAAATTTAAAATTGAGACCAAACGAGCGAACCCGAAGCTTGAACAAGCGAACCAAATCCAATAAAAATGTCAATTATTGACCCTTCCCTTCCGACGACCGCTTTCCGCAACTTCCACAACTAAAAAAGTAATGCCTCCATTCGAGGCTCATCATTGGGCTGATATGCAAAAATACAATGCCTACACCTCTAACCCTCTGTCGAGTACTCGGGAAACCGTGTTTCCTAGTGGGCTAGGATCCCGTTAAATAACACACAATCTTGACTTTGGCCAACAAATTGTATGATAATTAACTAGGTAGATCTCTAAGATCAATTGGATCCCATCCAATTCCTAGATCCAGTTGGTAGACATCCAAGTCCAAAACATATATCCTATATATGCCAATATATCCAATATATTGCCTAACCTTTTTCCTCTGAATCAACTAAGCATTGGCTTTGGCACAACAAACTTAGTGATCCCAGTTAAGCGTGACCCATTGACCTTGGAAAGCTTCATAATCAATGTCGATGGACAAGAAGTGGTCTTGACTTTGGCCAACAAACCACAACTTAGACAAGACACCAATATGGAACAAAGCCTTCATGATTCAAACACATCCTCGACGGACAAAGGTCTTGACTTTGGCCAACAAACCAATGTCAGTCTTAGATCTTGAGTAAGAATCACTCAATGGAAGGAAAAATGCTTAATATTTTATGAGGGTTTTTCGCGTGCAAATTGGCAACCAATTTATTATCTTTGTTAAGGTCTCATCATCATACACCCTTAAACATGCATTCTAAACACATAATAAGGCGCGTAAATAAAATAATAATGATATGCGGATGTATATTTAACACTTTGATCCTAGATCAAATCTCTCACTTTCCTCTCTCTGCTAGCACAGGTATTACTTCTACCCGTTACACTACACTTCTAAAGAAACCTCATTTACATGAGGGGAATAGTTGAGAAGAGAAATACATAGAGTAATGAGGTAATAGGCTGGACACGCATGTCCAATTAATATATTCTAAATTTATTACAACAATTTCCAAAATTGCCCCACCCTTCTAATATCCATCCGATATACATTATTCATGCATCACAACCATGTATTCACACAAGCATGTTATCATCAATCTAATCCAATTAATTAATCTGATAATTAATGACCATCCAATGTTCAAACAATGATTTGATTTTGCTCGAGTCCAACTCGTTTTGCGAATAAGTACTCAAAGTACGAATTCTTGAATTAAATTAAACTACAACATTAAATCCAATTTAATTTGTATTTAATACTAATTAATTTATTTAATTCCAAATTAAATATTACACTTTATTAACGAACTTTTACGACTTAGATTCTAAATCTAATGGCTATGGGTCTCAAAGCCCGATTAACATCCAATGCTAATTTAATTAAAGTCCAAATGGGCTTTTAATTAATTTCTTAAGGCATGGACTTTGGTCAACTTAGGTCAAACCCAAAGACTAAAGCCCATTTAAAGAAATCACCCTTATATGCCTAGAAACCAATTTAGGCCCATTAGGCCCAATTAAGTTAAAGGTCCATTAGTCATAATTGGACTTTATGGAAATTGTTTTGTGCCCAATTGGATCTAACCAATTTGCCCAAACCAATCTTGGTACAACCAAGCCCAATAACAACTTTTAAAGCCAAAATCCAATTTAAGCCCAAATAATTAAATTACCAAAATTCCAATTTCACAATTTAATTATTCAAAGTGTAATGCCATAATTAATTACCCAAATTAAAATTTCCAAAATACAAATTTGTACAATCAATTATGCTTATCAACATTAAATCATGTCCAACACAATTTAACAAAAAATCAAACCCATTTTCATGCTTCAAGCTCACGGTAATGAGTGGAATTTTGTCCAATTTCAAATTCAATCCAATTAATTCTCAAATCAAAAATTCCCAATTGATTTCAACTCATCCAATGAATCTAAAATCAAAAAATCACCATGACCACAATTAGGGTACCATTTGGCAAAGCTAATAGATTTGGGGAAAATTTGTCCAATTCAAAATTCATCAAATTGACAATGCATAACACCATGTTATAAACATTTAAGCATACTCAAACATCCAATTTCGTCAAAGCATGCTCAAATACATTTTACCCAATTTTAACCCTAAATTCAAGTTTCATGCTTTTACTCGCTCTGATACCATTGTTGGGCAATCTCTAAGTCCCGAGGATCGATTATCAAGCAAGAAATAACATATGAATACATCAAGGAAGTTACGGAATACTTACATCGATCGGTTGAGGCGATGCGGCGAAGAACAAAAATCTTTTTCACCCTCCAAGGTGGTCACGGCAGTGGCTGAATTTAGCTCCTCCATTTACGGCAATGGTCCTTCCTCCAAGCTCCAAGCTTTGTGTGGAAATTCCATGCTCACAAGTGTGGTTCCCTATCTTGTGTGCTAGCACTTGGTGATTTTGTCGCAAAACCACCATCTTGCTTCTCCTTCCATTCACGGCAGAAAACCAGAAAACATAAGAGGATGCAGCCCCTTTGTGCGAGAGAGAGAGAGAATAGTGGAGAGAGTTGTGTTATTTTTGTTACATCAAATTGGTAAATGATTTTCCAAAAATCATATACACAAAATTGCAACCAAAAAGTCAAATGCCAATTAAAGCCACAACCACTTCCATCAATCAATCAATCAAGTGAAAAGTTGTCATATCACTCAAGTGACTAATGATTTGACGCTTGATGTGACTTATGGGCCGCACTTGAATTCGAAATATGAGTGCGCCCGCAAACGCTCTCGGGCTCGGGTTCGCTAATTCCAAATTAACGAATTTTCCGTTGCGTCGTAATTAAATAATTATGCCTATCAAATTACTATTCACGTCGCTAACGAATTAATTCTAAATTAACTCGTTCGCCCGAATTAAAATCTAATTTTAATTCCGCGTCAAAATCCAATTTCGTATAATATATCGAATATATTATTTTATCGATTAATTCCAAATTAATCGTTCTCTCTCTTTAATAAATTTCTATCGCAGATAAAATATCTCCGCAATTAATCCCAGATTAATTTTCTCTCTTATCTAATTAATCCCAGATTAATTAAGTGCGAGTCATACGTCATCAGTGAATCTTCGGGAAGCGACCCATGAGATCCCCGGATATGTTGGCAGTAAATCCGGTCGTCGGACTATCCGAACACGTATGTACCTAGTACTACGTTTATGCTGATTTTACAAGACAAGGTTGGCTTCTAGCAAAGCGTCATGCCTACCCAATTCTCCAGAAATATCCTTATAGGAATATGTGATCTATATCAGGCGTAGTATATGTAGTATTGCGTATTTTGATCCAGCATCGGATGTCACATGCTAGGCCTGGGGCTGGAATTGTGTCTGCCCCATACGAAGCACATATCGGATCTCTGGTAACTAGTCTCTTTAATCGGATAAACATGACCTAGTTTTAATATCCCGATAGCTGCAACATATAAGAGAACGAGTTTCGTATCCTACGTGACCATCATCTCCACTATGACTGGAGTGATACTTCCGTCTTGACAACACACCCAACACACTACAATTCTCAATATACCCAGCAGAGGTGTACACAGAACCTGTTAAAGACCTGGACGACCTAAAACCAAAGCATATTGATTGTCGCAAGTATTAGCGGTGCAAGTCTCAAGTTAAGACCAAATACACCTACCCTGATTCGGACTTCCATAGACACATAGTCATACTACCAATGGAATTCCGAGGGGTCTATCCAGAGCGAAGCTGTTTTCCGTACCATCGGTAAAACACAACCTCTTACTACACTTGCATGAGTATCTTATACTCAAATTTATGAGAACTATGCCGTTATGCCCTCACAACGCGCACAAGTGTAATACTAGTCTTTTTCGCATTATCGATGTCCAATCTCGATAATACTCTGACTAGGGATATTTAATGATTAATCCTTCGTGGATTGATACTGTCTCATATCATCTCAATCCAAGAACTAATCATATGGACCTTTCATCATTTATACATCTTGGTGATCTAATCACAAATGATAAAAGATCAATTTCCTTTGTCACATAGTTAATTTGTACAACAACATCATGATCTATATAAATAGTGACGCTATGGGTCATAACTTGTAGGGGTTTTAGGGGCTAAATCCGGTACGCAACGGAAACGGTGGAAAATTAAATTTTCCGATTTCAAAAAATTTTCTCGGATTCATTAAATAAACATATTTATTTAATTACCCAATAATCAAAGTATGAAATAAAATTCAATAAATCATATTCATGTGAATTTACCGAATTGCCCTTACATTTGGTATCTTGTTCATTTTAGTCCGAAATTGTTCAAATCAATTTTGGATGATTCTAAATCATTTCTAAGATGAAATTAACATGTCCTAAATGTCAAAACACCAAATGCAACAAAAAACCCAAAATCCCTCATTTGGCCGAGAGTCACCTTAGGTGACAAAATTGTGCATTTTGCACTTCCATGCTTCAAGACACATCCAAATGAAATCCAATCAACATGAAACTTTATATGCATCATATAAACATCCTTATACACAACATAAATGAAAAGCCCCAAATTGGATGAGGTCTTAAACCCTAATTTTTCAATTTCTTCAAATTGGACAAATTAGACCAAATTGGTTAAATCAATTTCTTTAATCATCATTCTTCCATCCAATTAAAGTCTCAACACAATGAAATAACTATAGATCAAATCTAGGTCACTTAAGAGTGGGTCAACACTCTAGATTAGCAACAAAGTTTCCAAAACCATAAAAGAACACTTATAACTACACTAGTCATAAGCTTCCATTATCATACATGCTCAACACTTTCACCAAACTTCCATTCATCAAAAACAAAAAGAATAAAGAAAAGAATAACATGAGAATATCACAAGATGTAGCCTAGATCTTAAGGAACATTTTCCCTTCTAATAGTAGGTTGAAGAAACTTACTAAATCTTAAGCTTTCTTTGATTTTCTCTTTGTTTTTCTTCTTCTTCCTCACAAGCTTCTTTTGTTTCTTTTTAATGGAGTTTGTAAAGTGTATTAGGTTATTACCATATGAAAAAATAAAACAATATATACTTGTTTCATTTTGGCCTTGGCCGAATTTGGCCAAAGGAAATTAACAAGCAAATTGTTTTAATTTCATTTCAATTTCATTTAATCAACTTGTTAAAATATCTAATAAACAATTTATAGATATTTTAATTAAGTCAACAAAGGCAACTAAGCCTTAAAAACAAATATCCAAATCTTAAGATATTTATATTTTAATTAATTTAATCATTTAACAATTAATTAATTAATTAAATACAAATATATTAAATATATGTATTATATTTACATTAAATATTAAATACATATATACATTTAAGATATTAGTCAAAAATCTCAATTTGACTATTAATTAATATGTATTTAAATTAATCAAGTATTAAATGTAAATACACAATAATTAAGGAAATGACTATTGGGTCCCTAAGCATGTATTTTGCGTTTAACATTTAAACGACTTTATAAATAATCAATATTATTTATAAATGTTGCTCTAGTGCTCTACGAGTATATTTCATTATGAGACTCTCTAGATTCAGGTATATCCGTCACGAAATCCAATTTCGTGTCCATAATTTATCCACCGTAAATTATGACGATCACAGATAAACTCGCTGAATCATACAGGTCGAGGTCATGGAAAATGTATAATTCCTCCGTCAAATGTATCCGGATATATCCCAGAGATATAGATGTAAACGTCAAATCTCTATGGGGATTATCCAGTCGACTATTCTATTAGCAATCTCAAAAAGAATGTTTAGAACTAGTTTCTAAACTGTACCACGGGCCCATGGTTTTTATCTGATTGCTAATCATATGGACTACCTATGCTCTGATACACAGAACTGACGGATCTTATCTTAATACGCACAGGACACCCTGAGGATCTATCTACACCCAACGAACATGAGGAGGTCTGATCTTAATAGATCGGTGATGTGACTGTCATCTAAGTGTAGAAGATGTCTCATGTGCCCACAGTGGCATCTCAAGTCTAAGAATCACAAGTGCTACTCAACCCGACAAGATTCTTATTGACATTGGTGTACCATCCATTAAGAATCTTCGGTGAGCCGTTCAGTGTTTATCCGCTATAAACACCCACACGTCTATACTAGTCTCCAAGACTTATGGTTCATTGAGAAACCATTGGAATCAACTATTCCAGTATATGACATGTACCGGTCTCAACGGGTTTACTATACTGACCAAGTAGTGTAAACCTTGACCAGGAACTGTCTGAGAATGACAACGTCATGATACAACTCAATGTCAGTTGCGACGCTTTTGCAAATGTACCATGACTAGTCATTCTAAGGTCATTACGTCTTCACCATATTAAAAGATACATTATATTATAGAAATTGCATATATTATTCAAAATAATAATATTTTATAGAAGTATTCATAAAGAAATACAACCGGGAATTGGCGCTGCGAGCACCAACCCCAACATAACTGTCCAACACTTTCCTCCCACTTACCACTCCATATAGGTATTCCTCTTAGGAAAACTGCATGGAGAGCAATAATTATATTGTTCTCTTGTGAGTTATATAAGTACTATACTTTGGTTTCCCTAGGACAACCTATAAATAGACACTTATCCGATTTTGGGTTCTAGTTTGGTATCATCCAAACATATGCCCAGTAATCCCAAGTCTTTAGGAATCAGAAAACCCGGTTTCTTTCTTGTTCATATCTAATATGAAGTCTGTCTAGTATATTTTCATGGAACCTTATTCAAAATAAGTATTGCACTGTTAATGCGTATCCTTAGAAGGAAATTGGTAGCTCAGAGCGACTCATCATTAACCTTACTATGTCTAACAAGGTTCGATTTCTCTTTTCGGACACACCGTCAAATTAAGGTGTTCCGGGAGGAGTCCAATTTGAAAGAATACCATACTTTTTCAAGTATTCGAGAAACTTATTGCTTAAGTATTTTCCACCACGGTCTAACCGTGACGGTTTAATACTTTAGCTAGCCTGTCTGTGTACTTCGTGTCGAAACTCTTTGAATTTATCAAAAGTTTTCGATTTATGTTTCACAAGAAACACGTAACCATAACGCGATGCCACATCCGTAAAGGTTATGATGTATTCATATCCACCTCTATCCTAGTTAGACATGGGCCCACTTACGTCACTATGAACAATGGGTAACAGATCGGTGGCACTTGCACTTTTATCAAGTAAAAAGTGTTTTACGCACTTTGCCTAATAAACTAGATTCTTAGACATCATTTGAATTAGAATCAAATCTGTCCTAGTACCCACTCTTCGAAAGTGTGGATATACGAGTCGTGTTAATGTGTCCCAGATAAAATGCCACAAATAAGTCTCATCTGATTAATACAGTTTGAGCTATTTGTTTGTCATGTTATATGTTTGAGATTTGTTTATATTCAAAATTTAAATACTGTTATTCACATCCAATGTGTTTATCTCAATATCATCTTTATAAACAAAACACTTAGTGTTCTAGAATATAAAGGTATACCCGCAACGGGTTAAACTTAGATATAAAGATAATGTTTCTAGTCAAACTAGGTACATTATAACAGTTTCCTAATTTAAGTACATGCCCCAAGGGCAGTTCCAAAACTTAGGTTTCTACGGTTAAAATAACGACTCTCGTCCCGTTTCCGACTCATAGGTGGATCTCATCTGAAGTCAGTATCCTGCTCATCAGCAGATTCTGAACATCAGTACATATTTATGTACCACATCTAGTATCAAAAATCCAATTTTGAAACTAATAGTGAACATGTTTATGAAAAACATAATTGAAGCCGGAGCCTTGTCCGCCTTCACTTCCTTCATGTCTGCCTTGTCTATACGGCAGGCACGCTTCAGTGACCCCGTTTGCCACATTTTAGGTAGACATCTTGGGATATGTCTTTTGTCTTCCTAGAAGACTGTGATGATTTTACCTTTGCCCATTTTAGAAGCTCTGGCTCCGCCTCCTAGAGCATAGCCATCAACTCTCCAAGAGTTTTTTTTTTCTTGGTTCATAATGAACCTGCCCCAGCTTTCGGGTAGAGACTATAAGATCAAATCTTTGGTAGTCTCAGCCACGTAGGTAATGCCTAGCTAAGCTAGCTGATCGATGTCAGTAATCATCTGCGACACCTAGTGCTCGACAGATGTACCCTCTGACATACGCGAGCGAACGAGCTTTTTTTGCAATTCTTACTTATAAGATCTAAGGTTAGATCTATGAAGATCATTTAATTTCATCATCATGATATAAAGATCTAATCCTTAATTCTGACGATGGAATTAAAGAGTCATTGCGGTAAGCATAACGGATTGAGTACTAAAGTTATCATCATCATGAGTCTTCCAAAGCTCATGCTCCACTATTTACTCAACCCCGGGATCAGGCCCAAGATGTCATTCTATCAAATAAAGTAACTTCTCGGCTCCCAGCACTATCCTGATGTTCTATTCCCAATCTGAAAATTGAAGCCGTTTAAAGACATTTTCACCCAGGTTTATGTTTTAAATGCTAATCTTTCAGTTATCTTGATTCCAATAGTCCAGCTATCAAATCAACGATTTCGGGTACAATCAAATATAATGATTACTATAGTCTAACTATATAATCAACTACTATTTGATTGGTTAAATTCAAATATATTGATTACTATAATCCAATTATATAATCAACTATAAGTGAAGTAGTTTGAATACAGTCCAACTGTTTAATTAAAACTACAATTGAATATTAGTCCAACTAATATTTTATATTTAAATAATGACGAAAAATAAAATGAGCGCGTATTGGCAAGTATCTAAACGAAATTGTAATTTTAATACTTGCCTCCCACTATTTTTCGGCGAGCCTCTAACCCTCTGTTGAGTACTCGGGAAACCTAGTTTCCTAGTGGGATAGGATCCCGTTAAATAGAACACAACCTTGACTTTGGCCAACAAGTTGTATGAAAGTTAACTAGGTAGATCTCTAAGATCAATTGGATCCCATCCAATTCCTAAAACCAGTAGGTGGACATCCAAGTCCGAAACATATATCCAATATATGTCAATATATCCAATAAATTCATAACCTTTTCCTCTGAATCAACTAAGCCTTGGCTTTGGCACAACAAGCTTAATGATTCCAGTTAAGCGGGACCCATTGACTTTGGAAAGCTTCGTAATCGATGTCGATGGACAAGAAATGATCTTGACTTTGGCCAACAAATCACAACTTGGACAAGACATGCGATATGGAACAAAACCTTCATGATTCAAACACATCCGCGATGGACAAAGGTCTTGACTTTGGCCAACAAACCAGTGCCAATCTTGGATCTTGAGAGAGAATCACTCAATGGAAGGAAAACGCTTAATATTTGTTGAGGGTTTTTCGCGTAATTGGCAACCAATTAACTATCTTTGATTATGTCTCATCATACACCCTTAAACATGCATTCTAAAAGCATAATAAGGCGCGATAAATAAATTACTAATGATATGTGGATGGATATCTCAAAAATTGTTCCTAGAACAAATCACTCCATGTCCTCTCCCCGGCTAGCACTATTCTTACTTCTACCCAATTACATAACACTTCTAAAGAAACCTTATTTACATTGAGGGGAATAGGTGAGAAGAGAATTACAAAGAATCGAGAGATAAAGGCTGGACACGCAGGTCCAATTTAATAAATTCTAAATTTATTACAACAATCTCCAAAATTGCCTTCACCATCTAATATCCATCTGATATACATTATTCATACATCACATCCATGTATTCACACAAAGCATGTTATAAATCATCTAATCCAATTAATTAATCTTTAATTAATAACCATCCAATGTTCAAACAACGATTTGATTTTTGCTAGTCCAACTCGTTTAAGAATAAGTACTCAAAGTACGAATTCTTGAATTATATCGAACTGCAATTTTAAATCCAATTTAATTTGTATTCAATACTAATTCTATATTTAATTCCAAATTAAATAATTACACTTTTTAATGTGTCTTTACGACTTAGATTCTAAATCTAATCTTAATGGGTCTCAAAGCCCAATTAACATCCAATGTCAATTTTATTAAAGTCCAATGGGTTTTTAATTAATTCATAAGGTATGGACTTTGGCAACCAAAGCCCAATTAAGGAATCACCTTTTGCCATAAAATTAATTTTGGCCCATTAGGCCCAATTAAATTTTTAAAGGCCCAATTATCATATTTGGATTTTATGGAAATGGTTTTAGGCCCAACTGGATCCAACCAATTATCCTGAACAAAACTTGGCCCAACCAAGCCCATTAAGCCCAAATACAACATTTTTAGCCCAATTCCAAATTAAGCCCAATTAATTTAATCACAATATTCCAAATCTCACAATTATTTAATTAAAGTGTATTAGCCATAATTAATTAGTTAAATTAATATTTCCAAAACACCAATTACACTAATTAATCATGCTTTAATTAATCAACTTATGTCCAACACAAATTGAAGCAAAATCAATCCCAACATGCTTCCAATAGCTCACGGCAATTCAAGGGATTTTTATATCCGATTTTGATTTCAATCCAATTAAATCACAAATCAATATATCCAAACATTCTAAACACATCCAATGGCTTAAAATGAAAATCACCATGACCTACAAGGGTCCTTATGTATTCGGCCAAGCCAACATTTTTGGGGAAAATTAATCCAATTAATTTTTCATCAAATTGATCATACATAACTCTAAGTTATCAATATGTAAGCATACTCAAACAAACAATTTGATCAAATCATGCTCAAATCAAAAATACCCAAATTTTAGATTAAGAACCCTAAAATATTTCATGCTTAATTTAGGCTCTGATACCATTGTTGGGTTCTCTAAGAACAATAACCAAGATCATATTAAGCATAAAATGTGTGAATCAACAAAGTAAGATAGCGGAAAGTACTCACTTCGATTGGCTAAGGATGTGTAGACAACAAAACTTTTGCCTCCATTGAAGTTGCTCCAAGCTTCTCCTTTGATGTATGTTGAGCTTCCAAGCATATTCTTGAATTCCAAACTCAAGGGTTAGTGTCTCTAACACCTTTGTATGACTCATTTGATGTGCTAGCAATGGAGAATTTTTGCAACAAAAATTCCCATTTTCCTTTGTGTGACTATCGGCCAAGCCAAGAGAAGAGATGAAGATGATGAAGTTCACGCCCAAGGCATGAAGATGAGAGAAAAGAAAAATGAGTGAAGTGTGTAATGATTTTCCAAAAATCAAAACCATATACCAAATCAAGATTTGGTAAAAGTCCATCACCTTTTCGAAGTTGAGTGTTTGGTAAGTCATCACCAATACCAAACTCCATCAACATAAAGTGATGAGAATGACATGTGATGTGACTTAATGTGGGCCTCACTTTGATTCAAAATCCGAGTGGGCCCGCAAACACATTCCGGGCTCGGGTTCTTTAATTCTAAATTAACGAATTTTCTGTTGCGACGTAATTAAATCAAATTTAATTAAATAATTATGTCTAGCAAAATTACTATTAAAGTCGCTTGCGAATTAATTCTAAATTAACTCGTTCGCCCGAATTAAAATCCAATTTTAATTCCGTTATGAAATCTAATTTCATTTAATATATCGAATATATTATTTTATCGATTAATTCCAAATTAATCATTCTCTCTCTTCTAATTGAATTTTATCCTAGATAAAATTATCGCGGTAATTAATCCTAGATTAATTTTCTCTCTCTCTTCTAATTAATCCCAGATTAATTATGTTCGAGTCATACGTCATCGGTGAATCTTCGGGAAGCGACCCATGAGATCCCTGGATATGTTGGCAGTAAATCCGATCGTCGGATTATCCAAACATGTGCGTACCTAGTACCATGTTCTTTCCGATTTACAAGACATGGTTGGCTTCTAGCAAAGCACCGTGCCTACCCAATTCTCCAGAAATATTCTTTTAAGGAATATATAATCTATGTTAGGCGTAGTATACATAGTATTGCATATTGCGATCCAGTATCGAATGTCACATGCTAGGCCTGAGGCTGGAATTGTGTCTGCCCCGTATGAAGCATATATCGGATCTCTGGTAAGTAGTCTCTATAATCGGATAATCATGACCTAGTCATATTATCCCGATGACTGCAGTACTAAAGAGTACTAGTTCCGTATCCTGCGTGATCATCATCTCCATATGACTGGAGTGATACTTTCATCTTGACATCACACCCAATACATTACGATTCTCAATATACCGAGAAGAGGCGTACACATAACCTGTTAAAGCCCCGGATGACCAAAACCAAAGTATATTGATTGTCGCAAGTATTAGCGATGCAAGTCTCGGGTTAAGACCAAATACACCTACCCTGATTCTGACTCCCATAGACACATAGTCATACTACCAATGGGATTCCGAGAGGTCTATCTAGAGCGAAGCTGTTCCCGTACCATTGGTAAACACAACCTCTTATCACACTTGCATAAGTATCCAATACTTAAATATATGATAATTATGCAGTTATGCTCCCACAACGCGCACAAGTACAATACTAGTCTATTCCGCATTATCGATGTCCAGTCTCGATAATACTACGACTAGGGATATTTAATGATTAAACCTTAGTGGATTAATATTGTTTCATATCTTTTTAATCCGGTACTAATCATATGGACTTTTATCATTTATATATCTTGGTAATCTAATTACAAATGATAAAAGAGCAATTTACTTTGTCACATAGTTTATTTGTACAACAACATCATGTTCTGTACAAATAGTGATGCTATGGGTCATAATTATCCAACAGTATATGTCGTGGTCGTTTGTAGTCAATGTAAAACAGGTTATTATTGAATACAATAATTTAATATTGAGTTTATTTTCTTTGTTGTGAGTTTGGCTCAGGTCCCATACAAACCACATTCATATACAGAAAAGTATATTAGTTTTCATTATGGTTAAATAGTCAGAGGCTTATGGGGTTGGTACTGCTATCCCATGCCGGTAACATCTTTCAGATCGGGGATGTTACAAAGATGATATCAGAGCATGGTCTAGGGAGTCAATGACTACATTGGGCAGAGTGATGGGGTATTGTATACGTAGTATGTCCGGGATACCTTTATATGAGGCACTACCTCTCCAGTATCCGATCTTCGAGTACGTCCTCAAAGCTCCATAAACAGGTTAGTAAGCCTTCTTAGATCATTCAAATAGTATCCCCCGTAAGAATAATTTCACTCTAGATACCAGATAAGAAATTTTCTTGAAGTTATACCAAACTAATACCCGAATAACAAATGAGCTAAGGAACCAGATAATAGGATTTCAAGAAAATCTATTGAGAGAGTAAGGAAGGAAAGCTATAATAAAGTAAAGAAGGATGCATGAAAATATAACAAGTCAGAGATAAAGAATAGTAAAGAGATGGAATAAGTTAGTGAAATCTTATAGATGTCTACTCTGGATAATAGAAAGAGAATAGAAAAGCCCGAACAAGTAATAGAGTGTTTAGAAGAAAAGTCCCTTCTCTCCTCAGAACACTCCTTCAAGCCGAACCTTTAGTCTTCAAGTACTTCCCGTAGATAGTAAAGACCCATAAGTACCCATCTAGGAAAATAGGAAGAAGAAAGAAAAGTTAGGAAGTGAAGTAAGATACAGAAGCTAGATATTCAAGTAATTGGAAGTAAATAGAGATAGAGAAATATAAACAAATAAGAAATGCCGAAATCTACAGTAATAAGAAACAGAGACGTGGAGCTAAGTAATAAAGGATAATACCAGAACTAGTAATAAAGATGAGTGTAGTAAGACTAGACCAGAATAAAAGCTGAGCAGATCTAAGAAAAGGTTCTTTCTCTCGAGTAAGATACTTTTCTGCTTCAGAAGAATTCCCCGAGTCACGAAGAATAGCCAAAGTGATAACAGAAGTAAGAAACTCGGATTAGTCTTGAGAGCCCCAATGGGCCTAGATGACAAAAGGGATTTAGACAATTCCAGATACCCAAACTCCGACCCAGATCCCCAAATAAGAAGTAGAAGCGGTTAGTTATTTTACCCCCAACAATCTGATAAAGACAAGACCTCGAACTATCTAGCCTTCGAACCCTCCAGTGACACAAGATACGAGAGTAATCCTGATAGAGCCCACCTCATACCTACCTTACATGAGGAATAGACTCTACCGGGACACAAAGCATCAGAACAAGGATACCGAAGCTAGTCGAGACATAAAGATGTTTACCCTAGTCCCTACCAGCATAGCTAGATAGCCAAATCGATGAATTCAAAGAGACTTAGACAAGCAGCATGAGCCAGAATAGTTTGAAGTCACGATAAGTTGAGCTAGTCTAAAGGCCATCATTAAATTAAGAAGCCTTTATCAGGTAAAAGCTTAGAAATGCAAAAAAAAAAAAAAAAAAAACCAGGGAGAACGACTCGTAGGATTAAGGCGAGTAACTTATAAAGAGACCTAGGTGATGAGAATGAGGAAGTAGGTAAAAAATAACACTCGAAATCTAGGATTAAAAAGAAAATACCTAAATCAACCGAAGATGAAGAAGTTTTCAAGGAAATAAAGGTATAAGGAATTCAATGAACTAAGAAGAATAGGAAAAGACTAGATGAAAAGTAATACCTGGATCTGAGATTTAGTAAAAGATGTTCTAGATATTCGAGGTTGAAAAAGAATTTTTAAGAGAATATAGATGTAAGAAGTTCAAGGAACTGAGACAAGAAAGAAACTTACGCAGCAGGGTAAGCTTATTAAGGAGAAATAACAAGAGAGTGTAGAAATACTCAGAGAAAGAAAGTAAAAACTTTGGAAAGCTAAACAACAAAGATAAGATAGGAAAAAGTACAAAGGCAGTATGAGGAAGTTTTTAAAGAGCACGATCTTAGAAGAACTTTCCAAAAGAGATAGGGAGTTCGATAGTTGTCCATAATCAAAAGTAAAATGAAAGAAACAACCAGACGGTTTTAGCAGTAGTACCCTAGTGTAGGAAATGATTACCAGACATATATGCCCGAGAGTTCTAGGCTTTTAATTCAGCCGTATGTGCAACTAGATCACCATAACTAGAACGATTAAATAACAAGGTCCCACCCTCCCAACCCTCGATAGACAACAATCGTAGAAACAAATCTTCAAGGTTACTTAAAGATGTTCCCAGGAACGAGTTAAAGTATAGTAAAAGAAGATATTCAGACTTGGAGTGAGGCCAGAGTAAAAGCACGAGACAGCCCCAAGTTAAAGATTCAGAAAATTTGTAAGACGGAATGGTATAGAGATAAGAAGTAATCAAATGACGGTCGAGATACAAAGGAACCAGTATTAGGCACAGTAATGGGTAAAAAAGGAAAGGTTATCCTTCGAATAAGGAACCAGAGGCATAGACCATGGGTATGGGTGGTTTGATAGATGTGTGTATAGAACGGAATTTAGGAAATAAGCTACTATGGAGTTGCAACTAGTATATGGGGTGAAACCTTAGGGTATGACGCGTGTATGTATATTTGAGTAATGACCCTTGACAGCACTAGACTTTGGGGAACAATTCAGTGAGGATCACTGCAACTAGACTTGCAGTAGCAGTAAACAAAAGTGAATGAAGAAAAGAATGGATTATAGTCGGCATTGAATCGCTAACGTCCCCGTCTACAGCAAGAGTGCAATTTAAGTAGAAATGTGCATACAGTTTAGCCCCCAGCGAAACTACCGGACTCAACTTTCTTAGTACAAACCCATTAAGTGAACAATAACAGAGAATATAAGTACACTAGCAGTTAGACCCTGCTTCATAAGGCCTTGATTCATACGCATAATCAAAAGCAAGAAATGTTATAGTAAGGAATCGATAAACAGCCTTGTATGCATATGAATGCACCTTTTAGAGTCAGAGCCAAGGTAAAGGAACCTAATTATAGGACGCACAATACCTTCAGAGATGATAGATCTGTAGTATGAAGTAACCATCAGAAGTTATGGAAACAGAATGAGGAGTCCCCTCTCGATTGAGGATCTAAAAAGCATAAGGTATGACACGGAAGCTAAGATGAGAATTAAGCTAAGATGAATGATCAGTTAGCAGAGATCTTAGTCACTCAGTTATAGTGAACCCGGTTAATGTAAACTAGCTTACAGTAAAGTAAGAATTCAAAAAGAGAAAATAAGATGGATTTGAGAATGAATTTATTTAAGGCTGATAGTATAAAGAGAGGTCGTGAATCCGGGAGTCTGTGGCAAGATCCCAAGTTTATAAAGGATTCGAGGACGAATCCTATTTAAGGGGGGAGAATTGTAATGACCGGTAGATTTTACTACGGTATACAACTGTACTGCTACGTACGGGACGTAGACACGTAAGATAAATTATATTGAGACTCAAATATACTTATGGAATGATTTTGGGAACGATCGGTTAATCTTTCGAAGTCTCGGGACGAGACTGGACAGTGTCCCCTTTGGACAGCCCATGGTATTTTGGGCCTAAATTTTTCTTATGAACTCCAATTTTTATGAATTTTATGTCGTCAGAAATCTGAGACCGAGACCTACAACTTCCGCGTTGAACATTTTCTCAAATTCAGAAAAGAAAATGGTCAAAAACACAAGTCTGAATATTGTTAACCAACGCGTTGGTTTTTTTTAACCAACGCGATGCTTAACCCAGTCTGAATATTGTTTGATAATTCATCTAAGGAATAGAAAGTTTGTATTGGAGTAGTCCAATTAGGTTAAGGAAATTATGTGATCATGAATCATATGTTATAATTCCTGATTCTGACTCCGTATATTCTTTATAAATCCTCGACAATAACCGCATTCTCCTTCGACCAAGGATCCAGTTCCAGCCAGACTCAAACAATATGAGGGGACACTCTTCTTTAAAACTAATTTTTATTTTTGCTTCAGACATACATTTTACGCTTTAGGGCGTTAGAATATTTCTTTTCAGTTATTGATTATATACAGATATGTTTTGCGAAAGTAAATTTTTTTTTACAATTTTAAGTTTTAAAGTATGATTTTCATGTTTTTCGGGGCATGAGGGAAAAACTCACCCCCAGTATGAAACTTGAGATACGGTTGGAATTGACGGATACAGAGGACATGTGCACATGTAGAGTCAGGATGACGACATAAGATCGTGTACCTGGACTCTAGTTTAGAGCTTCGGTGGTAGCATAGATCCGCACCCCAAGTTCTAGTTTGTGGCTATGCCCAGTTGAGTCGTTTTCCTGGGCATAGAGCACAACGTCTAGTTGAGTCATTTTCCTAGACGTAGAGCAGCATTAGTTTCAGAGACCCAATTGAGTATTCCCGGACACGTCCAGTTGAGTCTTTTTCTTGGACGTAGAGAACCAGAGATATTTTTTTCAGAGGTTTTCAGAAAAATATTTTCAGATAAAAAAAGAGTATGGTTTTCAAAAAAGTTTTCAAAAGTAGAGTTTTTCACATAAAAGATGTTTTGGAACCTAGATTTTGAAACTAATAAGTTTTCATATTAGTTTTTCAGTTTTGTCCACTCACTTAGATCGTATAGCTATCTAACCCCCACCCCAGTCTTTGTGTTTTGTAGGATTCTCGGAGGACGAGCTCGGGAGGACGGATACTGATGCAATCACTAGGAATGGAGTTCACCAGTATGAGTTAAAGGCATAGTCAGAGTTCAGTTATGGTCAAGCATGAGTCTTGTATAAGTCGTGGTCGTGTGTAGTCAATGTAAAACAGGTTATTATTGAATACAGTAATTTAATATTGAGTTTGATTTCTTTGTTGTGAGTTGGGCTCAGGTCCCATACAAACCACAGTCATATACAGAAAAGTATATTAGTTTTCATTATGGTTAAATAGTCAGAGACATATGGGATTGGTATTACTATCCCCTGCTGGTAACATCTTCCAGATCGGGGATGTTACAAGTTAGGAATATATCTTTTAGCGATTTTGAAATAAACTCATTTCTTTTGGTATCTTTAAGAAATACAAAAAAAAATCGAAAAATCCATCAACATTAAGTAGTCCAATTGGTTTTTAGTGAATGTTCAAGTTCGCCCATGACGCAACTGTGAATATTTCTTCCAACGTGCCCAGCCCACCTTTTAAAGAAATAAAAGTATTAGTATGATTGATCATTTCAGTAAGTCTTTCAGACATACCTGAGACAATGAATTTTTCTCCATTTGATTTTCCGATGAGGTTTTCCTTTGTCGAAGGTTTTGGAATGATCCCCAAAACTTAACTGCCACCTTCTTGCACGGCATTTGAAACACACCCCATCAATCCAAGATTGCCACCACTATATACTAAGTGCATGTTTATTTCTGCCATAACTTTACCCAATTCTTGTGTAGCCTCAACAAATTCTGGTTTAGTTCTAGAGCTAGTTTTACAAAAGACACAGATATTAGTAACTCGTTGTCTTGAAGTTTTCTTTATTTTTTGCTATCTTTCTTATCTAGATGTGTTGAGAGAGAAATGATGAGCTGAATTTATGGATCCTAAAAAAGGGTGAGTAATAAATGCACTAGTACTTACAAAATGACAATTGTTAGATGAACAATAAATTAGATCGTGAAAGTCAAAAAGTTTAGATACTGTCGGCAAAAGTAAAAGAAATCAAAACAGTAAATTGAAAATATGTACTGGTAGTTGTGATTATGACTCACATCTTCCTCTAGTTTTTCATCCAGTAACGGCTTGAACGCCCTCTATGGGTCGGGGATAGGCTTCCCATCCAATTTTCTTATAAATTGGCAAACAATGTCTTTTAAAGTCAATTTCCCGAGAATGTATTGTTGTCTTTCTTTTTGAAATTGTGTATGCAAATTGTGAATTACTCGATGAACATGTCCACTATGATGCGTCTCAAGAGTCAATGATATATCATCTAAAGACTCCTTACTCAAGCCATCTCTAATGAATTGAACTTTATCTTCGTGATTGTCAGACACCATTCCTAAAGAATGACAACGAGTGTTGCACGTCCAGCGTGCACATTTATAACAAACACCTAATTGTTTAGCTCTTTGTTTCTTAGCATGGGTGTTTTTCCCTAAACCAGGCATGTAAGAAGTGAAAAAGTCAGATGACTCACATGCCAAGCGAACCCTTACTTCAATTACCCAAAAAATATCACTAAGAATACAATGGATCATAAGAAGCCGCATTCTTTCGGTGCGTGCTTTGTAAATTTTCATCATAGCATTTTCGGGGAGAGAAGGAAAATGATTGTGGAGTTTTGCGAGAGTTTCTTCCATGCCTTGATTGTAGGGTATCATTAATTTTAGGAAACTGAAAGAACCGACTTAGAGTCACAGAGTACCATTATCCGCTGTTTAACCAGGGTGTAAGATTCTGACAAAAAGGGAAAAGATAAAAAATGCTACAAAACTGAAGAAAAATGGTGATAAAAAATGCTACAAAACTGAAGAAAATTGGAAGTTAGACAAATACAAAAGAAAAGGAAAGAAAATACATGAATAACAGTACACTGGGTTTGAAAAGAAAAAATTCTTGAAAATTTGAATACTCAAAAAATGATTTCAGACGTTGTCCATTCACTTTAAATACATCATCATCCATGGGATTCTCAATGTCAATAGCCCCATATGGATAAACGTGTTTCACAATAAATGGGCCACTCCATTTGGATTTCAATTTTCCAGGAAATAAATGAATATGAGAATTATAAAGTAGAAATTTTGACCAATTTCAAATATTTTTCGTGAAATTCGACTATCATGAAAGGTTTCAGTTTTAACTTTAAGAATTTTGGCATTCTCATATTAATCAATCATTAACTCTCCAAGTTCATTTAATTACAGTTTGTGTTCATGACTGGAATTTTAAAGGTCTGAATTGAATGCTTTAACAGCCCAATATGCCTTATGCTCAAGTTTTACAGGCAAAGGACAAGGTTTTCCATAAACTAGACGATATGGAGATATTCCTAAAGAAGTTTTGAAAGCTGTTCAGTATGCCCGAAGTGCATCATTCAGTCAAAGCGGCCAATCTTTGTGATTTGGGTTGACCATTTTTTCTAAAATTTATTTGATTTCCCTATTTGCTAGTTCAACTTGACCATTTGTCTGAGGGTGATAGGAGGTAGAAACTTTATGTATAATTACATATTTTTTCATTAAAGAATCAAAAGGTCGGTTACAAAAGTGTTTACCTCTATCACTTATAATGACCTGAAGGATTCCAAATCGACTTAAAATATTTTCTGTTAAAAATTTAATCATAGTTTTATGATCATTATTTCGATAAGGAATTGCCTCAACCCATTTTGAGACATAATCAACTGCAACTAAAATATATAAAAATCTAAATGATGGTGAAAATAGACCCATGAAATCTATCCCCCAACAATCAAAGATTTCGATGACAATGATTGGATTTAAAGGCATCATGTTTCTTTTTCAAATGGATCCCAACTTTTGATAATTTTCACAAGTATTGCAGAAAGTATGTGTATCTTCAAAAATGGTGGGCTAATAAAAACCACACTGTAAGATTTTTACAGTGGTTTTCTTAGATGATAAGTGACCTCCACATGCCTCTGAATGAAAAAACTGAATAACACTACTTATCTCATTGACGGTGTGTCCGAACGGAGAGACCGAATTTTCTTGGACATGATAAGGTTAATCATGAGTCGCTCTGAGCTACCATTTCATTCAACGGATACACATATACAATGCAGAACTTATTTAGAATAAGGTTCCATAAAAATCTGTTTGACAGACTTCATATTAGATATGAATAGGAAAGAAACCGGGTTTCTCATTCCTGAAGATTTGGGAATGCTAGGCATATGTTTGGATGATACCAAACTAAAACCCAAATCGGATAAGTGCTTAAATTGTAGGTTATCCTAGGGATACCAAAGTATAGTACTTATACAACTCACTAGAGAACAATGTAATTGTTGCTCGCCATGCGGTTTTCCTTAGAGGAATACCGATATGCAATGGTAAGTGGGAGGAAGTAAAACTCGATGAAAATCGAAGTAATACTATTCCAGGCACCAATTCCTTAATGGAACATAAATAGTTCATCAAGGATGAAACTATACCAGTAATCTTCGAATACATAAGAACCGCGTAGATCGGAGAGAGTCAGAAAATAACTTGGGGTATGGGTTTCTGATCTCACCTCATAAATATGTCAATCTTATTGAGGAATACGAACTGACTACGTATGAGGAAGTGATACAAGGTATCGACTCCCTATTATGGCAAAGTGTCATGATATCCGAAATGGATTCTATGTATACCAACCAAGTTTGGATACTAGTTGATGTACCGAAAGGCATTGTGCCTATTGGTACTATATAAGTCTTCAAGGAAGACGTACATGGAAGGCAACATACCGACGTACTAAGCTAGGCTTGTAGTGAAAAGGTATCGTTATCAACATTGTGTCGATTACGATGAAACCTTTTACTTGTTGCCATGGTAAATCCATTTAGATAATGCTTGCTAATGCTGCATGTTTCATTCATGAAATATGGCAGCTGAACGTCAAAATCGCTTTCCTTAACGGAAACCTTTTGGAGGATGTTTTCAATATCCTAACGGTTTTGTCGTACCAAAACAAGCAAACAAGGTTTGCAGGTTATTCGATCCATGTATGGATTGAAGCAAGCATAGAGTTCTTGGAATAATCGTTTTTGATGTAATCATAATGGTGTATGATTTAATTCAAAACGAATATGATTCTTGTGTATATAAGAGGGTTAGTGGGAGCGCACTGAAAGTGAATGTCCTGTAAAATAATGATGATATATCATTTCTTGGAAATGAAATTTCTTAAATAACAATCGGTGAAAGTTTGGCTTTCGAGAAAATTCTTCGTAGAATTCTTGGGAGAAACAACATTTATTCTAGGAATAAAAATCTACTGGGATAGATTTAAAGTTGTTAATACTCTCCGAGAACTCGTACATTGAAAAATGTAAGCGACCTGGTGTCTCATACGCTTTGAGCATATGGAGTCACAATCGGGCCAATCCAAGTGATAGTCATTGGATTGATGTTAAGAAAATCCTTTAGTAGCTTAGAGGAACTAATGATGCTTTCTTATACTATGGAGAAGGAGAACTTGAAGTGACTGGGTTCACCGTTGCAATTTTCCTAACCGATATAACGACTATAAGTCGTAACAACGGTACTACAAAGTTTGAATAACGGAACAGTGAGCTGGAAATCTTCCATACAAGATACTGTTACCGAATAAACAACAAAAGCGGGTTATTTCTGCAGCTGAGGCAACAATAGAAGCCTTCTAGATTGATAAAATATCTAATTAGATTAGATATAATTCTGTTAGCAGCTGAGCTAGGCTACAGCGCAGGCTAAGGAATTAATGGTCTCATCAATGATCCAGATATATACTTCAATTATTCATCTGATTCGTTCGGATCATACATCGTGGCGATGTGATGATCGAATAAATCGCATCAGATGATAATCATGCAAATCCGCTGACAAAAGTCTTTTCTCAGTAATTTGAGCGAACCATACATAGTTCGGGTGTAGGACACTCGAGTGACTGGCTATAGGCCAAGTGGGAGATTGTTGGACAGTTATGACCCATAGCGTCACTATTTATACAGATCATGGTGTTGTTGTACAAATTAACTATGTGACAAATGAAATTGCTCTTTTATCATTTGTGATTAGATCACCAAGATGTTTAAATGATGAAAAGTCCATATGATTAGTTCTTGGATTGAGATGATATGAGACAGTATCAATCCATAAAGGTTTAATCATTAAATATCCCTAGTCAGAGTATTATCGAGATTGGACATCGATAATGCGGAATAGACTAGTATTACACGTGTGCGCGTTGTGAGGGCATAACGGCATAATTATCATATATTTGGGTATAAGATACTCATGCAAGTGTAGTAGGAGGTTATGTTTTACCGATGGTACGGAAAACAGCTGCGCTCTGGATAGACCCCTCGGAATTACATTGGTAGTATTAATATGTGTCTATGGAAGTCCGAATCAGGGTAGGTGTATTTGGTCTTAACCTGAGGCTTGCACCGCTAATACTTGAGACAATCAATGTACTTTGGTTTTGGTCGTTCAGGGCTTTAACAGGTTCTGTGTATGCCTCTGCTGGGTATATTGAGAATCGTAGTGTGTTGGATGTGATGTCGAGATGGAAGTATCACTCCAATAACAGTGGAGATGATGATCACGTAGGATACGGAACTGGTTCTCTTATATGCTGCAGCTATCGGGATATTATGACTAGGTCATGTTTATTCGATTATAGAGACTGGTTACCAGAGATCCGATATGTGCTTCGTACCGGGCAGACACAATTCAAGCCCCAGGCCTAGCACGTGACATCCGATACTGGATCGAAATACGCAATACTACGTATACTACGCCTGATATAGATCACATATTCCTGTAAGGATATTTCTGGAGAATTAGGTAGGCATGGCGCTTTGCTAGAAGCCAACCTTGTCTTGTAAATCGGTACAAACGTAGTACTAGGTACTTACGTGTTCGGATAGTCCGACGACCGGATTTACTGCCAACATATTTGGGGATCTCGTGGGTCGCTTCCCGAAGATTCACCGATGACATATGACTCGCACTTTAATTAATCTGGGATTAATTAGATGAGAGAGAAAATTAATCTGGGATTAATTACAGAGATATTTTATCTGGGATAAAATATTTATTAAAGAGAGAAAACGATTAATTTGGAATTAATCGATAAAATAATATATTCGATATATTATACGAAATTGCATTTCGACGCGGAATTGAAATTAGATTTTAATTCGAGCGAACGAGTTAATTTACAATTAAATCGTTAGCGACATGAATAGTAATTTTGCTAGGCAAAGTTATTTAATTAAATTAGATTTAATTTCGTCGCAACGGAAAATTCGTTAATTTGAAATTAGCGAACCCGAGCCCGGAAGTGTTTGCGGACGCACTCGCATTTCGAATTCAAGTGCGGCCACAAGTCACATCAAGCGTCAAATCGCTAGTCAATCAAGTGATGGAAGTCACATCACTTTGAGTGAAGTGATGTCTAGTCACTTTTGATGTGAATAGTTGATGTGGCATGTGGGTTGTTGAATGCATTTAATGCATTTTTGCCTCCAAATTTGTGACTTTTGAAAGCAAATTTTTTGGTATATCATTAATTGATTTTTGGAAAATCAAAACCAACTCGTTCTCTCCATTCCTCTCTTCCTCTCCCACGGCCTAGGGCCATATTTCTTCTTCATTTTCTGTTAATGCCGAGAATGAAGAGGAGTGCAAGGGTGATTTTGTGGCAAAAATTATCAAGTGCTAGCACACATTCGGGGTCTTACGAAGGTGATAGGGAACCGCACACGTGAGCTTCGAATCACAACACAAAAGCTTGGAGCTTGGAGGACCAAGATGGCCGAAACTTGGAGGACAGAAAATATGCACTGCCAAGATCACTCTAGGAGTGAGCTTGAAGTTTTTGTTCTTCGTCGCATCGCTCAATGTAAGTATTCCGCAACTTCTTTTGATGTATTCACATGTATGTTTCATCGCTTTATTCGATCCTCGGGACCTTAGAGAAACCCAACAGTTGGAGCGAATATATAATGACTCACAAGTGATTCCTAATACTTGGAAGTACATACCAATGTCAATAGAAATCTCATCACGTCGAGTGGCATATATGATCATTTGACTATAGAATAACATTGATTTTGTGCGAGATCCACCACACTTTGATGACATATATGTCAAATACCTTTCATGGTCTAACCGCTAGATGTTCGTTAGGTGTGGACCGATGTACTCATTAGTCAAGTGCGCATCAAGATAGGATCTGTCTGCCCGTATGTGTACCATAAGGAGTTTTGGCCAAAGCTGATCACCTATGGTGGATCACATATATAAGAAATGATCTTCTGATTAGTTGTAAAGAATCGTGGACATGTGGATAATATGAGATGTGTGCCTCGAAAACTTGACGGTGTAATATATGTTTCCTAAGCACAACTCGGATAGCCTACGACGAAGTGGTTGTTAAACATATGTGATGACCTTGCCTTATATAGTTCAGAAAGGTCGTTCGTGTTCTTCGCGAATTCGGATGTGGCCGAATTGTTTACATATAAGCTAGGCTTATATGACGAACGTGTCTGGACTTAAAGAGTCCCACAATATGAAGTGTAATCGTTGAGCACTTAGGTTGCTGATAATATTTGATAATAAATAATATTTGATATTATAATTATCAATTAAAATAATTAAGTGTTATTGGATAACATTAATTATTTATTTTTGATCCAATTAGATTAATTGGATTAATCCAAAATCACACAATGACTTTATTGTAATTTCATAAATATCTCTACCATTGGAGGATATTTTGGTAATTATAAAAATGTAATAATAGGTGTATTTGGCTTGATTTAATTGGATTAAATCAAAGTGGTAGACAAAT
Organism: Zanthoxylum bungeanum; assembly: GCA_019454045.1. NCBI lineage: Eukaryota > Viridiplantae > Streptophyta > Magnoliopsida > Sapindales > Rutaceae > Zanthoxylum > Zanthoxylum bungeanum. Next base: position 81,125 of record SKCR01040206.1, read on the forward strand.
GTAATTAGTCACACATAATTATGTATATTTGGAAAAATTGGATTAAGCCTACCTAAAAGTTGATTAAAATTTTTATTAATTAAAAATTACATAAACTCCACTATAAAAGGAAAGCTTGAGCAAATTTATAAGCAAGTAAACATAAGAAAAATAACCTAAAGAAGTGTTTAGAAAAGTTTTGGAAGTTCTTTACATTTTTCAATAAGGAGGAGAAGATTAGATCTTTGGTCCAAGCTTACTAGGTAAGTTTGATCCTCTAATAAGCTATTTTTTTTATATTTGATACATAATATTATAGCTTGAAGTTTAAATTATGTTAATTCAAATATCATGCCTATTACACAAAAACTCCCCCATTCAGCTATACTACACCCATGAATCAAAAAAAAAAATATATCAAAAATTAATTTCAAGATTACGGCATCACAAATAGAATAACATGACATCAACTTTGATAAGAAGAGTTCACCATTTATCTTAAGATTAAGGCTAATAATCTTTTTTTTTTCAGCTTTTATATATAATTATAGATAGATATAAATTATATGCTAAGGTTTTTATAAAATTGATTCAGGTTATATCCAGAGGCGGATCTGCACCCGGTCTAGCCCAATAAAAGTTTGCAGATTATTTGTTGGATACTTGGACTAGGAGTGGGTAAATTATTTAATCAGTTACAAAAATATTAAAAATTCAACAAACCAATTACAGTGATTAGCTACATATCAAATCCAATTCAGTACAAAAAGACACCCATCAAGCAAACATTGTAACCCAAGGTAGCCACCGATTCCAGTGGCAACATGAAGGTACTTGTTTTTTTGTTTTTTGGTTCAACGGATGGGAGGGGAGGGGAGGGAATAGATTTTAATTAAATATATGTTTGGTTCAAATGAGGGGATGGTAGAATTTTTAATTAGATATATGTTTGGCTCAAGAAGGGATGAGAGATATTTTAAAACTAATTTACTATTTAATCCTTGTACCATTTTATAAATAAAATTAAACAATATAGGCTTATATTATCTTTAAATTAAACAAAGAATAAAATTAAAATTAAAATCTCTACATAATACGTGTTATTAAAAATAAAATTAAAACAAATATAAGAGAAGAGAATAAGAAGAATTGAATGGTGAAGCAAATATAAGAGGGATTTGTAATTAGGACAATTTTGGATTTTAATGTATAAGTAGGGATAATTTAGTTAATGTATTTAAAATTTTAATTGCTCAATTTCTCTCCCCTCCAAACCCCCCCCCCCCCCCCCCACTTTTGGAGGGGAGCTAAAATTGGCTTATGAGGGATTTTGCTTCCCTCCCCTCCCCTCCAAAAAATTGAACCAAACAAACAAAATTTAAAATAATCTCTCCCCTCCCCTCCAAAACCCCCCAACCAAACACACTCTTAATTTTTGTTTCGTTATCTCCGTTAAAATTATCAAGGGAGATTGTTGAAGAAGTGTAATTCAGCTAACGTAATGATTTGCGATTCACCATACCGTTGCACGCTGTCAGGAAGCTTGACGATAAACGTCTTGTTGTTATTCATTAAGAACGTAAAATACTTGCTGTTTAATGAGTTTGATTTTTTTTTTTATTGATAGATATGATATTAATATTAAGTTGTTAATTGATATGTTATTAATATTGATAGATATGATATTAATATTAGTTGTTAGTTAATATGTAATTAATATTGATTTTTTTGTAATGCTTATATAAAGACAATTTGTAATTCATATTAAAATCAAGAACTAGTATATTTTTCTTAGCTCTCCTATTTCAGTTCCTATTTGTAACATGATATCAGACGTTTAAGTTTCGATCTCTGGATATTTCATTGTCTCTGTCTCCAAACATATTTTATCTCTCTTCTAGACACCCTTACTCTTGTGGCCAAACACCCAATTCCAATTTCCAAAACCTAGACCTTACCCTCAAACCCTAGCCACCACAAATCACCTCATGTCGCCAGTTTTCTAAAAGGTCGAAAGTTATGGCGCTATGTTATTGGCGATGTTAAACCTCCTCAACAGAAACCTGATGATCCTGATGACAAGTTTACTGATTGTCTCGAGGATTGGGACAGTAAGAATCACCATATCCTGACCTGGTTTCGGAATACCTCGGTTCCTTCCATTCACCACCAGTTTGGTCGTTATGAAACTGCCAAATAAGTATGAGATATGCTTGCCACGAGGTACATTATATCTGCTCTCTCTAACCAGTATCAGTTATAGGAAGAGTTAGATAACTTGAAACAAGAGAGCAGTCAGTCTATTACTAGTTTCTTCGCTATAATGAAATCTGTTTGGGACCAACTTGCTCTCTCCAAACCATCAATGGGTTGTGTTGTTGATGCAGCTAAATATACCACCCACCGTGATAGTATGAGGTTGATTCAGTTTCTTATGTCCCTTACTGATGATTTTGAATCTTGCAGAGCCTCTTTATTACATCAATCTCCTCTGCCTATATTGGAAGCTGTTGTCTCTCGGTTATTGTCTGATGAAACTCGTTTCGGCTTACTTAATCCATCTCGCGATGATGTTGTGCTTGATTTTTAATGATTCCTTAGGTTCTATTACCGAACAATCTTCTTTACATTGTGTCTCATGTCAACTTGGAAAATAACCACCTTTATCTTTTAATAATAATAATATTTATGTCGCTTATTTCGACTTTATTCACTCTGATATATGGGGACCTTCTCTTACACCCACTATGGGAGGGTCTAAATATTTTGTCATATTCATTGATGGATATTCTCAGTTTACTTGGATCTTTCTCATGAATCAACGATTTGAACTACCTCAGATTTTCATTGATTTTGAATCTATGGTCAAAACACAATTTTCCAAAACCATCAAAATATTACACACCGATAATGCCAAAGAATATATTGACTCTACACTTCAAAAGTTTTTGAAAGAATAAGGTACCATATCCCAAAGATCTTGCCCATACACCTCTCAATAAAATGAGCGAGCAGAACAAAAACATCGTTTTATTCTAAAGTTCGTTCGATCCATGCTCATATCATTTTCTTGTCCAGAACATTTTTGGGGTGAAGCCATTCTCACCGCAGTATATGTTATTAATTGTATTCCTTCTTCAGTCATTAAATAACACATGTCTCCCTGTGAGTGCTTATATGGTATTTCTCTCTCATATGATCTTCTTTAAGTTTTTAGGAGTGTTTGTTTTGTCATTCTTCCTTATACTGAGCACCACAAGTTAGAAATTTGTGCTCGACTTTGTTGTTTCACAGGTTATGGAATTGAACACAAAGGCCATCGTAGTTGGGATCCTATGTCACAAAAAATTTGCATCTTACGTCATGTTGTCATTTGGGAGAAAATTATGCTCTCTTCCTTCTCTGATTTCAAAGTGTCTTTTGACCACCCTCTACTTTTCACTGATCTCTCTATCGAGTTGTTTCCACATGTTCATGATGCAGGTACCTCCAGTGAGCCTATAGACATCTAACTTTTATTGCTACCTATCTCTGATAATGCTTCTTCTACAGATACTGTCTCTGACACCTTTGCGATTGAACACTCCCACGATATTAATACTTCCTCTTACCGTTATTCTCCTCGAGTAAGACACCCTTATACTTATCTTTAAAATTATCATCACTTTTCCACTATTGTTTCTTTGTATGAACCTCAGTCCTATAGAGAGGCATCATCTAATCCTCATTGGCAGCAAGCTATGCAAAATAAATTAAATACTTTGACAAAACTAATATTTGGGACCTGTTTGATCTTCCTCCTGATAAAACTCCAATGGGATGCAAATGGGTATACAAAATAAAAACACATTCAGATGGCTCTATTGAGCGTTATAAAGCACATCTTGTTGCTAAAGGCTTCACTCAGGAATATGGGTTGATTATGAGGAGATATTTTCTCTGGTTGCTCATCTTACCTCAGTACGCAGCCTAATTGCCATTGTTGCTGCTCGATAATGGAGTTTATTTCATATGGATGTCAAGAATGCTTTTCAATGGTGATCTAGCTGAAGAAGTTTACATGGAACCCCTTCCTGGTTTTGATCACCCACCACACAAGGTATGTCGCCTACACAGCGTCCTATATGGTCTAAAACAAGTTCCTCATACATGGTTTGCCAAGTTTTGTATGACTATTTGTCAGCTTGGTTTCACCTCTAGTCCACATGACTCTGCCATATTCCCTCGCAAATCTGGTATAGGCATCATGATGCTACTTCTTTATGTTGATGATATGATTATTACTGGGGATGATGATTCATGAATTATGGATCTTAAACAGTCTCTTAGTCAATAATTTAAAATGAAAGATCTCAGTTCTCTGAGTTACTTCTTGGGCCTTGAAGTTACTTCCTCTAGTGATAACTATCATCTCTCTAAAGCTAAGTATACTTCTGATCTTATTTCTCGAGCCGGCCTTACAGATAGCAAGGCAGTTCCAACCCTTATCGAGTATAATAATAAACTTACACCTATGGATGGCACTCATCTTGATGATCCTACTCTCTACAGATAATTAGTTGGTAGTCTCATTTATCTCACTGTCACTCGACCAGACATTGCCTATGTTATTCATATTGTAAGTTAATTCATGGCTACTCTTCGATCTCTTTATTATGCTGATGTGATTCGCATCATTCGCTATGTTAAAGGCACTCTATTTTGTGGTCTCCACTTCTCTGCTAATTCTTCCATTGTTATTTGAGCTAACTTTGATACGGATTGGGAAGGTGGCCTTATTGATTGTCGATCTACTACTGATTATTATGTTTTTTCTTGGTGACTCGCTTATTTCTTGGCATAGTAAGAAACAAAAATTGATTGCTCGTTCTAGTACTGAGGTTGAATATCAAGCTCTTGCTACAACTACTATCGAACTGTTGGGAAGCGGCCGCGAGTGTGCAGCGGAAAATTAAATAAATCAAATTATGATGTCGTTATCCCTTTGCCCAGGACCTATTTGTTTTTATTATTCTACAAGCCTAGGCATGTTACTATATATTATAAGCATAAAACTCATAAAACATTCAAAGAACATAAACCTAAACATGCTAACTATCATAATAACTCTAATTAAAATAAAGAAAGAAAAAAACTTACTTGAACCGAAGACTCCTCCAGTCCACCCTCCAATCTACAAGCTTTTCTCGAACTCAGCAAGCTCTTCCACATTCCAAAGAGCCACCCAATTTTGTGGCCTCCAAAGATGCACACACAAAAGCCCAAACTCAACGGCAAGACTACGCCTTGAGTGCACGGGTATTTTTCCATTGGTGCTAGCTTAGAAAAATACCTCAAAACTTTTAACTAGAGGTTCCTCTAGTCAATTAGACTTAAGGATCCTCAAAATCAGTGGCTTACTCTTAAAATTTATAGTTGCTCACTTATATAAACCCAAGATATGAAAGGTTTTGATGTAGCTAATTTGTAAAGAATTCTTTGGGTTTATATAGTGCTCCAAAGATAACAAAATTAATTAAGAATCTGATGTGGGATAAAATCTAATTTAATCTTAGCCATTGGATCTTAATTTAGTGGTTTAATGAGATTATAAAACCCTAATAAGAGTTTGGGCCGAATTGGAATTCAAAACAAATAAAAAAAAATTTACTATTCATATTACTATTCACATGAATAGAATTTTTTTTTATTCCAATTCTCAAAGTGCTCCTATCATCATTCACCAATCCCTAAGCCACCATGGAACCTCATAAATGATCTGTTCAATAATTAAACACATTGAACCATTTATGAATAATTCATACAGCAATCATATATGCTGTTATATTTGTATTGTGCATTGTTAACCATTGATTTCGACTTTGTTGTGTGTGACCTTTTGGGTTCCCCTCGAGTTGGACATGAAATGAATCGTGATAATTTAATCGAACATAAATTATCCTCCGATCAGATGGTCGTTCGATTTCAATGACCAAGGTTGACATCTAGCAACATGCCAAGACCCCCAAATGAGAAGGAAAGATATATATACCCATTCTGTATGCAATTTACATATGATACGGTCCATCGCCTCACTGTATCCCCACCTATTGACCTAGGGTACGGAAAGTGTCTACCCATATAGTCAAAGGTTTGATGTTGATAGTGTCATGAATCGTGCTAACCTAAGAATCTCACATGATTCTTTCGCTGTGGCCACAGTTGTTGGAAACTTGTAAAACACACAAGCTTAATTCATTGATGTGTGAAAGACCTTTGACTAATTTTTGAAATTTGGTATTAGGTTACTTGATTTTGGAAATTAACACACAACACAACTCTTCTCTCTTCTCTCCCTCACTCACGGCACTTGGTGCCATTTTTCTCTAAAAAATTCTCTCATTGGCCGAGCGTTAAAGGAAACTAATGGAAGATTTGTAGCAAATTTTTCAAGATGCTAGCACATCCAATGAGTCATTCAAAGGTGATAGGGAAACCCATCTATGAGCATGGAATCATTCATAAAGCTTGGAGCTTGAAGATCAATACAAGGAGCACAATTAAAGGGCATGTCAGAGAGTCTCAAGGGGCATAAAATTATTGTGTTCTTAGCATCGCAAAGCCGATCAAAGTGAGTATTTCCGCTACTTTACTTTGATGTATTCACACGTTTATATGCTTAATTTGATCTTGGTTTGACCTAGAAAACCCAACAATGGTATCAGAGCGGTTGTTAAGCATGAAATTGGATTTAGGGTTCTTATGCTAAAATTTGGGTAAAATTGATTTGAGCATGATTTGATAAAATTGATTGATTGAGTATGCTTGAATGATGATAACTTAGAGTTATGCATGATCAATTTGATGAAAATTGAATTGGATTATTATTTCCCTAAATATTGGGCTTGGCCGAAGCATGATAAACCCTAAGTCATGGTAATTTTATTTTTTGATCATTGGATGAGTTGAAAGACATGAGATAAATTGATTTTATGATTTAATTTGATTAAAATCGAAATCGGATTTAAAAATCCCTCATTGCCGTGACATGTATAGCATGAAATGAGATGATTTTTTTATTCAATAATGTTGGACATGTGTTGATGATAATTAGCATGATTAATTATATAAATTGATATCTTGGAAATGTTAATTTGACTACTTAATTATGGCTAATGCACTTTAGTTAATTGAATTATGATATTTGGAATATTGGAATTTAATTAGTTGTGCTAAATTTGGAATTGGGCTAACAAAGTTGTATTTGGGCTTAATGGACTTGGTTGGGCCAAGTTTGGTTTAGGTTAATTGGTTGGATCCAATTGGGCCTAAAACCATTTCCATAAAGTCCAAATATGATTAAATGGCCTTTAAAATTTTAATTGGGCCTAATGAGCCTAAATTGATTTTTGGTAAAGGGTGATTCCTTATTGGGCTTTGGTTGCCAAAACCCATGCCTTATAAATTAATTGAAAGCCCATTGGACTTTAATTAAATTGACATTGGATGTTAATTGGGTTTTGAGACCCATTAATGATTAGATTTAGAATCTAAGTCGCAAAGGCTCATTAATAAAGTGTAATTATTTAATTTGGAATTAAATATAGAATTAGTATTGAATACAAATTAAATTGGATTTAATATTGTTGTTTAATATAATTCAAGAATTCGTACTTTGAGTACTTATTCTTAAATGAGTTGGACTCGCGCAAATCAAATCGTTGTTTGAACATTGGATGGTCATTAATTTCAGATTAATTAATTGGATTAGATTGATTGATAACATGCTTTGTGTGAATACATGGATGTGATGTATGAATAATGTATATCGGATGGATATTAGATGGGTGAGGGCAATTTTGGAAATTGTTGTAATAAATTGAGAATTTATTAAATTGGACCTACGTGTCCAGCCTATTACCTCTTGATTCTTTGTATTTCTCTTCTCACCTATTCCCCTCAATGTAAATGAGGTTTCTTTAGAAGTGTTATGTAATTGGGTAGAAGTAAGATTTGTGCTAGCGGGAGAGAGGAAAGGGATAGATTTGTTCTAGGAACAAAATATTTTAAATATCCATCCGCATATCATTATTAATTTATTTATCGCACCTTATTATGATTTTAGAATGCATGTTTAAGGGTGTATGATGAGACCTAATCAAAGATAATTAATTGGTTGCCAATTACGCGAAAAGCCCTCAACAAATATTAAGCGTTTTTCCTTCCATTGAATGATTCATTCTCAAGATCCAAGATTGGCACTGGTTTGTTGGCCAAAGTCAAGACCTTTGTCCATCGCGGATGTGTTTAAATCATGAAGGCTTTGTTCCATATCGCATGTCTTGTCCAAGTTGTGATTTGTTGGCCAAAGTCAAGATCGCTTCTTGTCCATCGACATCGATTACGAAGCTTTCCAAGGTCAATGGGTCCCGCTTAATTGGAATCATTAAGTTTGTTGTGCCAAAGTCAAGGCTTAGTTGATTCAGAGGAAAAATGTTAGGGAATATATCGGATAAATTGGCATATATTAGATATATGTTTCGGATTTGGATGTCCACCTACTGGATCTAGGAATTGGATGAGATCCAAATAATCTTAGAGATCTACCTAGTTAAATATCATACAACTTGTTGGCCAAAGTCAAGGTTGTGTGTTATTTAACGGGATCCTAGCCCACTAGGAAATAAGGTTTCCTGAGTACTCAACAGAGGGTTAGAGGCTCGCCGAAAAATAATGGGAGGCAAGTATTAAATTTGCAATTTCGTTTAGATACTTGCCAATACGCGCTCATTTCAATTTTTCGTCATTTCTTAAATATATATTAGTTGGACTAATATTTAATCGTTGTTTTAAAATTAAACAGTTGGACTATATTCAAACTACTTCAAATTTATAGTTGATTATATAATTGGATTATAGTAATCAATATATATTTGAATTTATCTAATCAAATTATAGTTGGTTATATAGTTAGACTATAGTAATCATTATAATCAATAGTACCCGAAATCGTTGATTGGATAGTTGGACTATAGCAATCAAGATAACTGAAAGATTAGTGTTTAAAACATAATCCTGGGAGAAAATGTCATTAAACGGCTTTAATTTTCAGATTGAGAACAAAACCTCAGGATAGTCCTGTGAACTGAGAAGTTATTCTATTTGATAGAACAACCTCTTGGGCCTAAGCCCGGAGTTGAGAAAATAGTAGAACATGATCTTTGGAAGATCCATGTGATGATAACTTTAGTGCTTAATCATTTACGCTAGATGCAATGACACTTGAATTTTGTTGTCAAAATTAAGGATTAGATCATTGTACCATGATGATGAAATTAAAGGATCTTCATAGATTTATTCTTAAATCTTAGAAGTACAAATTGCAAAAGAAGCTCTTTTGCTCACGTATGTCAGAGGGTACATCTGTCGAGCACTAGGTGTCATAGATGATTGCTGACATCGATCAGCTAGGTTAGCTGGGCATTACCTACGTGGCCGAGACTACCAAAGATTTGATCTTATAGTGAATCAAGAGTAAACTCTTGGAGAGTTGACGGCTATGCTCAAGGAGGCAGAGCCAGAGCTTCTAAAAGGGGCAAAGGCAAAATCATCATAGTCTTCTGGGAAGACAAAAGACATATCCCAAAATGTCTGCCTAAACTGTGGAAAACGGGGTCATTGGAAGTGTGACTGCCGTATGGACAAGGCAAACATGAAGGAAGTGAAGACGGACAAGGCTCCGGCTTCAAATATATTAGTCATAAATATGTTCACTATTAGTTTCAAAATTGGATTTTGATACTAAGTGTTGTACATAATATATGTACTGATGTGCAGAATCTGCTGATTAGCAGGATACTGACTTCAGATGAGATTGATCTGTGAATCAGAAACGGGACGAGAGTCGCTGTTTTAACCGTAGAAACTAAGTTTAGGAACTACTCTTGGGTGTGTACTTAAATTAGGAAACTGTTAAAATGTACCTAGTTTGACTAGAAACATTATCTTTATATCTAAGTTTACCTTTATATTCTAGAACACTAAAGTGTTTTATTTTATAAAGATGATATTGAGATAAACACATTAGATGTGAATAACAGTATTTATATTTTGAATATAAATTAATCTCAAACGTATAACATAACAAACAAATAGCTCAAACTGAATAAATCAGATGAGACTTATTCGTGGCATTGTTGTCTGGGACACATTAACAAGACTCGTATATCCACACTTTTGAAGAGTGGGTACTATGACGGATTTGATTCAAATCAAATAATGTCTACGAATCTAGTTTATTAGGTAAAGTGCCTAAAACACCTTTTACTTGGTAAAAGTGTAAGTGCCACCGATCTGTTAGCCCTCGTTCATAGTGACGTAAGGGGCCCATATCTGGCTAGGCTAGAGGTGGATATGAACACTTCGTAACCTTTACGGATGTAGCATCGCGTTATGGTTATGTGTTTCTTTTAAAACATAAATCGGAAACTTTTGATAAATTCAAAGAGTTTTGACACGAAGTAGACAGACAGATCGGCTAAAGTATTAAACCGTCACGGTTAGACCGCGGTGGAAAATACTTAAGCAATAAGTTTCTCAATTACTTGAAAGAGTATAGTATTCTTTCAATATGGACTCTTCACGGAACACCTCAATTAGACGGTGTGTCCGAACTGAGAAACCGAACCTTGTTGGACATAGTAAGGTTAATCATGAGTCGCTCTTAGCTACAATTTTCCTTCTAGGGATACAAATTAGATAGTGCAATACTTATTTTGAATAAGGTTCCATGAAAATATGTTTGACAGACTTCATATTAGATATGAACAGGAAAAAAATAGGGTTTTCTCATTCCTGAAGATTTGGGAATACTGGGCATATGTTTGGATGATACCAAACAAGAACCCAAATCGGATAAGTGCCTAAATTGTAGGTTATCCTAGGGTAACCAAAGTATAGTACTTATACATCTCACAAGAGAACAATTCAATTGTTGCTCTCCGTGCGGTTTTCCTAATCGGAATACCTATATGTAGTGGTAAGTGAGAGGAAAGTAAAACTCGATGAAAATGTAGTAATATTATTCCAGGCACCGATTCTTTAATGGAACACAAACAGTTCATCATGGATGAAACTGTACCAATAATCTTCGAATACACAAGAACCACGCAAGTCGGAGAGAGTCGGAAAACAACCTGGGAGGTATGGGTTTCTGATCTCGCCTCATTAAGATGTCAATCTTATTGAGGAATACGAACCGACTACGTATGAGGAAGTGATACAAGGTATCGACTCCCTATTATGGCAAAGTGCAATGATATCCGTAATGGATTCCATGTATATCAACCAAGTTTAGATACTAGTTGATGTACCGGAAGGCATTGTGCCTATTGGTACTATATAAGTCTTCAAGGAAGACATACATGGATGGAAACATACCAACGTACAAAGCTAGGCTTGTAGCGAAAAGGTATCGTTATCAACATTGTGTTGATTATGACGAAACCTTTTACTCGTTGTCATGGTTAAATCGATTCGGATAATGCTTGCTAATGCTGCATGTTTCATTTATGAAATATGACAGCTAAACGTCAATACAAGAAAACAAGGTTTGCAAGTTAATTCGATCCATTTATGGATTGAAGCAAGCATTGCGTTCTTGGAACCAGCGTTTTGATGCAATCATAATGGTATATGATTTAATTTAAGACGAAAATGATTCTTGTGTATATAAGGAGGTTAGTGGGAGCACACTGACAGTGATTATCCTAAATAATGATGATATATTATTTCTTGGAAATGATATTCCCATAATACAATCGGTGAAAACTTGGCTTTCATAAAAATTCTCCGTAGACTACTTGGGAGAGACAACCTTTATTCTAGGAATAAGGATCTACTGGGATAGATCTAAAAGTTTTTGACACTCTCCAAGAACTCGTACATTGAAATAAATGTACGCGACCTGGTGTCTCATATACTTTGAGCATATGGAGTCACAATCAGGCCAATCCAAGTGATGGTCACTGAATTGATGTTAAGAACATCCTTAAGTATCTTAGATGAACTAAGGATGCTTTCTTAAGCTATGGAGAATGAGAACTTGAAGTGACTGGGTTCACTGTTGCAAGTTTCCTAACCGATAAAAACGACTATAAGTCATAATAAAGGTACTATATAGTTTGAATAACAGAACAGTGAGCTGGAATCTTCCAAGCAAGATACTGTTGTCGTATAAACAACAAAAGCGGAATATTGCTGCAGCTGAGGCAGCAATAGAAGCATTTTGGATCTAAATAATCCTAATTGGATTAGGAGTAGTTTTGTTAGCAGCTGAGCTAGGCTACAGCACAGGCTAAAGAATTAATGGTCTCATCAAAGATCCAAGTATATACTTCAACTATTCATCTGATTCGTTCGAATCATACATCGTGGCGATATGATGATCGAATAAATTGCATCAGATGATAACTTTGCAATTCCGCTGACGAAAGCAGTTTCTCAACAGAAGTTTGAGCGAACCGTACATAGTTCAGGTGTAGGACACTTGAGTGATTGACTATAGGCCAAGTGGGAGATTGTTGGACAATTATGACCCATAGCATCACTATTTGTACAGAACATGGTGTTGTTGTACAAATTAACTATGTGACAAAGGAAATTGCTCTTTTATCATTTGTACTTGGATTACCGGGATATATAAATGATAAAAGTCCATATGATTAGTTCCGGATTAATAAGATATGAGACAGTATTAATCCACTCAGGTTTAATCATTAAAACATCTCTAGTCGTAGTATTATCGAGATTAGACATCGATAATGCAGAATAGACTAGTATTGCACTTGTGCGTGTTGTGGGAGCATAACAACATAATTCTCATATATTTAAGTATTGGATACTTATGCAAGTGTAATAGGAGGTTGTATGACTATGTGTCTATGGAAGTCTGAATCGGGGTAGGTGTATTTGGTTTTAACCTGAGACTTGCATCGCTAATCCTTGCGACAATCAATATACTTTGGTTTTGGTCGTCCAGGGCTTTAACAGGTTTTGTGTACGCCTCTTCTGGGTATACTGAGAATCGTAGTGTATTGGGTGTGATGTCAAGATGGAAGTATCACTTCAGTCATATGGAGATGATGGTCACGTAGGATACGGAACTGGTGCTCTTGTATGCTTCAGCTATCGGGATAATATGACTAGGTCATGTTTATCTGATTATAGAGACTAGTTACCAGAGATCTGATATGTGCTTCGTACGGGGCAGACATAATTCCAGCCTCAGGCCTAGCACGTGACATCTGATACTAGATCGCAGTACGCAATACTACGTATACTACGCCTGATACAGATTATATATTCCTTTAAGAATATTTCTGGAGAATTGGGTAGGCACGGTGCTTTGCTAGAAGCCAACCATGTCTTGTAAATCGGTAAAAACATAGTACTAGGTACGTATGTGTTCGGATAGTCCGATGACCGAATTTACTGCCAACATATCCAGGGATCTCATGGGTCGCTTCCCGAAGATTCACCGATGACGTATGACTCGGACATAATTAATTTGGGATTAATTATAAGAGAGAGAAAATTAATCTAGGATTAATTGCGGAGATATTTTATCTGGGATAAAATATTATTTAAAGAGAGAGAACGATTAATTTGGAATTAATCGATAAAATAATATATTCGATATATTATACGAAATTAGATTTCGACGCAGAATTAAAATTGGATTTTAATTCGGGCTAACGAATTGATTTAGAATTAATTCGCTAGCGACGTGAATAGTAATTTTGCTAGCATAATTATTTAATTACGTCGCAACGGAAAATTTGTTAATTCGGAATTAGCGAACCCGAGCCCGGAATGTGTTTGCAGGCCCACTAAGATTTTGAATCAAGTGGGGCCCACAAATTGTCACATCACCTAGTCAACTTTATCAGCTTTTGGTTGATAGAAGTTGGTGGGATTTTAGTTAACTTGTTCTACACACAAGTTGAAATATTGATGGAAGGAATGACCATTACCTAAACTTGGTTTTGGTATATCATCAATTTGATTTTAAAAATCAAAAAATACAAGTCATTCTTTCATCTTCCTCTCTCCCATTTCACGTGAAACACTCTCTCCCTCTCTTAGTTTTTGGCTTGGCCGAAACTAGCAAAGAAGATGAAGAAAAATTATTGCAATTTTTCAAGATGCTAGCACATCCAAGGAGTCATTCAAAGTTGATAGGGAAACCCATCTATGAGCATGGAATCATTCATAAAGCTTGGAGCTTGAAGATCAATACAAGGAGCACAATTAAAGGGCATGGCCGAGAGTCTCAAGGAGCAGAAAATTATTGTGTTCTTCGCATCGCAAAGCCGATCAAAGTGAGTATTTATGCTACTTTACTTTGATGTATTCACACGTTTATATGCTTAATTTGATCTTGGTTTGACCTAGAAAACCCAACAACAGTCTCAAGCACTGATCACACATATCAACCCGTGAACTGGAATACTACCCTTATAAGAAAATATTATCCAAGAGAGTGGCGATTCTTTGTTGTATCTTTACAAACTTCATGTGTTTCAACAAATGACCCAATCATACCCTTATGATCATATCTTTTGAACCGGGGAAGGAGAATGTCAAAGTTATTTGATCCACACATAAGATTGTAAAGACCTCAAGTCAAAGGACTAGTCATATAATCGATACATGAAAGTTCTCACAGACACATGGGATAAACACTCCATATGAAAACTTTCGGCGGTCAGTTCGATGGACACGAGCAACTCATGCATCCATGTGATACACCAAGCGGACGAATCTCCGCTAGTAGCCTATGAGATCGGCTACCTCACTTAAGGGCGGATCATATCATCATGCTAGTCTCTCTGCTTTGTGAACGCCCATATTATTCAAAAAAACTATGACTATGAACATTTAAGAGTAATGATTCTCATAAGGCGTGGAAGCCATCGTCTTATTACTCCAATGGCTTTATTACAGTGTTGATGATTCAAAAAAACTAGTTTACTGCTTTAAGCTTTTCCAACTGACAGCACCGCCATTCAAAGTAAACAGATATCCTATTTGCGATCTGCTGTCATCCTTATCGGTCTGAAAGCTCGCATCACAGTAATTCATCTCAGAACAATCTCCTTATGTCAAAAACACATCCTTAGTTCTTCTCAGATACTTGAGGATTATTTTTACAGCTGCCCAGTGTTGCTCACCAGGATTTTCCTGATACCTGCTCGTTATGCTAAGAGCATAAGAGACATCAGGTCTTGTACATAGCATGGTGTACATGATCGATCATATTGCTGAAGCATAAGGGATCCTACTCATAGGTTCTCTATCTGAAGGAGTATGTGGACATTGCTCCTTAGATAATTTGATTCTATGACAAGTAGGTAAATTACCTCTTTTGGAATCTTCCATTTTGAATCTTTTCAAAACTTTATCTATGTATGTAGATTGAGAAAGTCCTAACAACCTCTTAGATCTATTACGGTAGATCTTAATGCCGATGATGTAGGCTACTTCTCCCAATCTTTCATGGAGAAATTCTGAGATAACCATTGCTTGGTGGCTTGTATCATGGGAATATCATTCCCGATGATTAATATGTCATCGACATATAATACAAGAAATACAACAGCACTCCCACTACTTTTCCTGTAAACACAAGGCTCGTCTACATTTTTTATGAAGTCAAATTCTTTAATTGTCTCATCAAATCGTATATTCCAACTTCTGGAGGCTTGCTTGAGTCCATAAATGGATCATTTAAGCTTGCATATTTTATTATGATCATCCTTAGATGCAAACCCCTCAGGTTGTGTCATATAGACTTCCTCTACGAGGTTCCCATTAAGGAAAGCTGTTTTGACATCCATCTGCCAAATCTCATAATCAAAGTGTGCAGCTAGTGCCAGTAAAATTCGAATGGACTTTATCATTGCAACATGCGAGAAGGTTTCGTCATAGTCAATTCCTTGGATTTGTCTATAACCTTTCGCCACCAACCTAGCCTTATAGGTTTGGATGTTGCCTTCTGCATCAGTTTTACGCTTGTAAATCCACTTGCAGCCTATGGGTTTTATCCCTTCAGGTGCATCTACCAAGTCCCAGACTTGATTCTGATACATAGAGTCTATTCGGATTTCATGGACTCAAGCCACTTGATTGAATCAATGTCACGCATTGCTTCATCATAACTGGTGGGATCTTCATTATCAATGACCTGATCATGTTCCTCATCAATATGGAAACCATATCTTTCAGGCTCATGTCTTTACCTACCAGACCTTCTGAGTTCATAACTTGTGGTTGTTTTGTCGCTGCCCTTTTGAGGGGCCTGGGGTTTAGTTCTATGTTAGTCTGTTCTTTTCGTACCTCATCGAGGTCAAGTCTACGCCCATTATATTTCTTGAGAAGGAATTCATTCTCTAGAAATTTAGCATTCCATGAGACAAATGTTCTTTGTTCATTTGGGACGTAGAACACGTATGCTCTTGAGTTCAAGGCATATCCTACAAACTTATATTTAACTGCCCTATCATCCAATTTGTTAGTTTGTGTGAGCTTGACATATGCGTCACATCCCCAAAATCTTAGATAACTAAGACTTGGACGTTTCCCAGACCATAACTCATATGGTGTTTGACTAACAGTCTTGGAAGGAACTTGGTTTAGTAGTAGTGTTGCAGTTTCTAAAGCAAGACCCAAAAATGAAGAGGTAGATCCGTGTCTGGCATCATTGATCGGACCATATCTAATTATGTCCGATTTCTCCTTTCGGAGACCCCATTATGAAGTTCCCGGAGGAGTCCACTGGGAAACAATGCCATTTCTCTCAAGTAATCTTGAAATTCATTGCTTAAGTATTCACCACCTCGATCAGACCTTAGTGACTTAATACTTTTATTAAGCTGGTTTTCTACTTCAGCTTTGAAGTCTTTGAATTTCTCAAAGGCTTCAGATTTGTACCGCATAAGGTACACATACCCATATCGCGAATGATCATCGATAAAGGTAATGAAGAATCCACCACCTCTAGCGGTGACTGACATTGGTCCGCATACATCAGAGTGTATGAGTTTTAATGTCTCTGTTGCACGCTATCATTTACCTTTGAAGGGTAATTTGGTTATTTTACCAAGTAAACAAGACTCACAAGTTCCATAAGGTTTATATTTGAAGGGTTTGAAATACCCATCCTTATGTAGCTTAGTTAATCTTATTTCATTGATACGACCTAAGCGATTGTGCCATAGAAGTGATTCATTGAGATTATTCGAGTTAACGTTGTATATATTAGAGGTTGAACATTCTTTGTTAGTTTGTAAGACATAGATCCATTATTCAAAATACCATCTCCATATTTTATTTCATTGAAATAAATAGAACATTCATTACAACTTATTAGGCATGAAAAGCCTTTATTACATAAAGAATAAATTAAAATGATGTTCTTTACTAGAGAAGGTACATAAACATAATCTTCTAAGTCTAAAAAAAACCATTCGGCAAAACTAATGAATAAGTCCCCACGCACAATACAGCCAGTTTTGCTCCATTATCCATGCGTAAGTCAACCTCCCCATGATGGAGTCTCCTACTGTTTCTTAGGCCCTGCACATTGTTACACAAGTGAGTCCCACAACCGGTGTCAAGCACCCAAGTAGAAGGTTCAGAGTTTCGAGAATATAGTTCTATCATATACAACGTACCTGAAACATTGGGCTTCTTGGCCTCTTGGGCTTCCCTAGCTTCCTTGGTCTTCAAGGTTTTGCAGTCTTTCTTCCAATGACCCTTCTTTCCACAAAAAAAACATTTCCCATTTCCCTTTTTCTTCTCCACCTTACCATTGGGCTTTAGGTGATCTGGAACCTTGGCCTTGGCCTTATTTTTCTTTGGGCCTCGTGGCTGCAGGTCCGTACCCGTAAGCATGACGGAGGTTTTAAACTCTGGTTTTAAGTCCTTCTATGCTTACTTTATCAGATTGTGCAATTCTGCTAAAGTAGCTTTTTATCAGACAGATGAAACTGCATAATAAAGTTAGAGAATTCTTTTGGTAAAGACTGAAGAATTAGATCGTGACCTATCTCATGATCCATGATGAACCCGAGGTTGGCCAATTTTTCAATGTGGCCAATCATCTTAAGCACATGTCCACTAACAGATCATTCCTTATACCTTGTTTGGAATAAGACACATGACACTTGGAATCTCACGGTATGAACAAAAGTTGCATACAACTCCTTCAAGTGAAAGATGATGGTTTGAGCATCCATATCTTTGTGAGCTTTCTGAAGTTCGTCCGACATAGAGCCAAGCATTATGCAAACTGCTTGCTAATTATCATCGACGTGTTTCTTCGAAGCATCAAATGTATCTTGGTCAGCCTCTTCTGCGGGTTCAGGGGAAATGGTCTTTCAAGAACATAGAAAATATTTTCTTATCGTAAGACAATTTTAAGGTTTTAAACCAGTCATTGTAGTTGTCCCCTTTGAGCTTATGCTCATCAAGGATAGAACGAAGTGATACTCTGTTTCCCATTTGAATGTTGTGAAATATTTTAACCTACCTGTTAAGAGAAAATGTTAAAATTAGGAATATGTTTTCATTAATGTTTCATAATAACATGGGCTTTTAATATTATGAAGTTGCTCCCACTCAATTGTTTTAAAATTTTAAGCAAATCGCATCAACCCCAATATGATGGATTTCTTATGGCAAGGATCCTATTATCATCATTTCATAACTCGACTAAGGGCCGGCCGATCGTTATAAAATACGATAATTAGGTAGATTCCCAACAAATTTATGATATAAATCACAATTCCTTGATCATTAGGTTGGGCAATCAAACATGCCATAGCTTATGCTAGTCCTTATGGACACCCAATCTTTGCCACTAAGTTATAAGACCACGCATAAGGGTCGTTGCGTCTTATGACTCAGAAAAGTCAAACCATTGTTAATAGTACGATTTAGGGACAAATTGGTATTGGTCAGTCTGGTAAAGCCTAGTCCTGCCAATACGGTTTAAGCCATTTGGGTCTATACTTTACAATGGGAGGTAAATTTTAGACTTAAATTATTATTGAGGATTTTAGCAAGTTTAAGTGAATAATTGTCAAATGGATTCCTCCATTGAAAATTCCCCAAAGGGAGGGTGGAGCGAACTCTCTTAAATACCCTTACCTCTTAGGCTCTTATTGCCTTGGTGACATGAATAAACAATAGATCCTCCAAATTAGTCCAACACTTTAAATATGCTTTAAGGTAAGCTTTGAGTAAATGATTATCTAGATGTCTTCACAGCTTTTCCTTTTGGCTAAAAAAGGTAGTGAGTGAAGGAAGACACCAAATCATTATCTAACTCTAGTAATACCTTTGGTTAAATTAACTTTAGTTTGGAAAGTTTTATTAACCCTTGGTCCCAAACCACTTGTATCTTTTATAATGTCTTTTATTATAATCAAGTGATTTATATTTATTAGCCTTAAAGGTAATAAATCTCTAAGTTCATCACAGAATAATTACTTAGCTAAGGGATAAGCAATACACTCTTTATTTCTTAGAAAGTCTCTAGATGCTTGCACCCTAAAATAATCATGCCAATTCTAATCATACATAGAATCATCAAGCATATGAGTTTTAATACGTTGGAATTATTTTAGGCATTAAATAACTTTGATTAATATTTAATTATGATATTGCATTTTATTTTATTTAAATAAATTTACTATTCACGTTTTTCTGCAGACACGTGAACTTTAAATGCAATTTCACAATTCAAATCTTAACCAAATCATGCAAAACTTGTGCCTAAAATTAAGATCAGGGTGTTAGCTTTCCAACGTGCTTTTAAACACCCAATTGCGAGTTCAAATGAGTGAGAACTAATCAAAACAAAAACGGCATGTTGATACCACTGTTGGGAAGCGGCCGCGAGTGCGCAGCGGAAAATTAAATAAATCAAATTATAATGCCGCTATCCCTTTGCTCAAGACCCATTTGTTTTGATTATTCTAAAAGCCTAGGCATGTTACTATATATTCTAAGCATAAAACTCATAAAACATGCAAAGAACATAAACCTAAACATGCTAACTATTATAAGAACTCTAATTAAATTAAAGAAAAAAAAAACTTACTTGAACCGAAGACTCCTCCAGTCCTCCCTCCAATCTACAAGCTTTTCTCGAACTCAGCAAGCTCTTCCACGTTCCAAAGAGCCACCCAAGTGTGTGGCCTCCAAAGATGCACACACCAAAGCCAAAACTCAACGGCAAGGCTACGCCTTGAGTGCACGTGTATTTTGCCCTTGGTGCTAGCTTAGGCAAATACCTCAAAACTTTTAACTCGAGGTTCCTCTAGTCAATTAGACTTAAGGATCCTCAAAATCAGTGGCTTACTCTTAAACTTTAGAGTTGCTCACTTATATAAACCCAAGATATGAAAGGTTTTGGTGTAGCTAATTTGTAAAGAATTCTTTGGGTTTATATAGTGCTCCAAAGACAACAAAATTAATTAAGAATCCGATGTGGGATAAAAGCTAATTTAATCTTAGCCATCGGATCTTAATTTAGTGGTTTAATGAGATTATAAAATCCTAATAAGAGTTTGGGCCGAATTGGAATTCAAAACAAATAAAAAAAATTTACTATTCACGTTACTATTCATGTGAATAGTAATTTTTTTATTCCAATTCCCAAAGTGCCCTTATCATCATTCACCAATCCCTAAGCCACTATGGAACCTCATAAATGATCTGTTCAATAATTAAACACGTTGAACCATTTATGAACAATTCCTACAGCAATCATATATGCTGTTATATTTGTATTGTGCACTG